>JAPMLY010000571.1:2500-40000 GCA_026401115.1 Tetraselmis chui
TGTAAACTCGCAAATATTTTGATTGGGTTCCCCCGCCCGGAACAAAACGGTTTCCTCAAGTTTACAGAAGATGTGAAGCAAATATTGGTAAATAGTAAATCCATAAGTGAGTGACTCGAGAAAAATTTACACCGCAGACATTATGCGACACATGCCGATCACACAATAATCACAGGGTTTGATACACACCTGAATGCGTAAAGTTTATCTAGTGTAGCCTAAACATTTTCGTTAAACCACTTGAAACTAAAACTCGCACAATTAATTTGCGTCACAAATTTAACTAAGAACTTGCTTCCCTTGAGAAAGCGTTGTACACACGTACATATGATAAAGGTATTTTCGTATTTAGAAAGGTTGTTGGTATACACGAGTAAGAATGGTGAACACGTCCCTAGCATATCCCTGAAGGAAGACTGAATACACGTACAGGTTTGCAATACATGTTTTGAATGAAAACATAGTTTTTAGGTAGGTAGTACGTGCGACATCATTGACATGTCAGTGATAATGCCCCCTCCTTCAACAAACGTGAGTGCTGAATTTGACATGCATGGCAGGAACTTTGCAATACCGCAGTCAAATGCAATCCATTAAGATGCACGGCCTTGCGATCTGTGAAATACCACGGAGACATAATGCAAACACCAAAAACGCAATGCGAGCGACGAAAAAAACATGAATGGTAAATGATACAAACCGATTAATAACAAATGATACAAACCCAGCGGTGTTCTTTTGCAATAATATATTTTCAAGGCCGCACCATAGCCGCGTAACATTGGTCATTATCGAAAAGAAATGGCGTCGGAGCTATTTTGCATGTGACTATGTGAGGCGCACCGCGTGCTTATATAGACCGAACGCTACGAACTTCAGCACAGAAAATAAGGAATTGGCGAGACTAGGGCTTTACCGTTTCAAATAGACGGATGGATTGGTGGATCGAATCTTGTTGCACACGGAAGTGTAGCCGGCAGCAAGGTAGCCTCACCTGCTGACATGTTCTCCTACGCGTCGAAACAAAGAAAGACGGTAATGAAAAGTGCCAACGAAATTTATGGACAAAGTCACAACATACCCACACGCAATGAAAAGTCTAAAGGTTTTGCTTTTCAGAGTTAACGGAAAGCTAGCCATGCTATGGTTAGTTTTCCATTTGTGCCACTTTGTAATATACGTGCTAGTAGCGATGGGCAAGCAACGGGCAAAATTCGCAGCGCCATTCATTTCAAGTGGCATGAATACGAGCACGCGGAAAAGCCTCCACTCATGCAATCACTAACATAATGGCCAACGAAGCTCGCAGAGAAAGCAAGGCAAAGTGCGCGTTTGAATAATGATATGAAATATGCGAGCCAATACTATGTGGCAATTCAATAATTCTGGTAGACGACAGAATGCTAGTTCCGTAAGGCGAACGTATATGCTAGTTCCGCAAGCGAAATGCGAATACAACGAGAATATACCCAGCCGGATCAATTGCTCTGCGGCATTGTTCGGATTTATGATGAAATTTCGTTTCACATAGGAATCCGATTTCGAATCGTCAAAGAACGGTCGGCGGCATAAAGGCCGCCACGAAACTCAAGCCTAATATATAAGGTTGATAATCAATCGCATTGTCTTCTTTGAACGTTAGAGGTGGGCCATGTCGAGCATCCCGCCAACGGGCTCCCGACATGTCGCGCCATGTCGCTTACGACATGTACACTCTCACCCATAAAGTCCGTTACTAGTTGGCATGAATTTAATAATTACCCGCCACAAAACGCTGCTATGGCCATGTAAATCAACTGGGGGTTAAGAGTGATGAGGAGCGATTAACACACCACGGCGAGTTTAACTCTGACCTAGACACCTCTGTGGTGACGCCCCAATTACTGAGGGCACGCGCGTTGGATTTGCGGGAAAATGTTGCGGCCCAAGTCCGTGAATGTGCACGTTAAGCACGCTTCTCTGGGTAGTTCGGTACACGTAGTACCGCGACAAGCAAAGAGCGTACTCATCACTCGGTTCTCACTATGTTTAAACAGTTTCACTAGTATCCGCCGAATGCGTTGTGCCCGGTGGCCTTGAGAGCGGCTACACCGAGAACACATGTCGTGCGCACTCGGGTTTCTTGTTACGTGCTCGAAAATACAACTAAAGAGCACGGGCGACGGGGCGAGGGGCCTATTGGGCGCAAGGGGCGGTTGACATGTAGAGTAAGCACACTAGCGCGCGGATCGCTCGCATGTAAAGCTTGCGCATCGCCAGGCACGAAAAACGGCGGTGGCTTTCAAAGTCCCCTAGCACGGGCTTTTATTTGGCATACGGCAAATGGCACAACACCGGCCCATCATGGTGCATGAAATGGGCAACGCCGTGAATAGGACAAATACATAGCCTTGATTGTTGAGAGTGTTGGCGAAGCGATTGTGCGGGTACCACCTATCGACAGGTTGCCCCGTGCCAATGTGGCAGATTTTGAAACCCTAAAACTTTATATGTCGATGTATTGTACGATGGCCTAGATAGATGACGTTGAACGGCCTATTTGACGGCCAGCCGGTAACACTATTCACGTTTCATTCATATGTACTTGGGGGGAAAGGCTTCCATTTGCAATTTAAATTGCCTCAATTGGACACCGAACGGCAAAGTTAGGGCTATTTAAGCCTCCCACGTTATTTTAAGGCCCCAATCCAACCCACGTCAAGCATCGTAACAACACATGCCATCACACCCACGTTCTCCCATGTTTGCGATAAACGTGCTTGTCATAAAAGTCGTGTGTTGTGTCGCCGATTTCGGGAGTATTCACCAGCAAAACAAAGTGTGAAAAATCCAAATTCCAAGGCGCCGAATCAGGGTATGCCCGAAAATCGAGGCTAGGCCGCAAACCCTACTCATGCGTCGTATCGTAGACGTGACGGCCCCCGTTTGTGCCGCGCTTCCCCCTTAAGTGGCAACACAAAATTCTTCGGCCCGCCCCTTCAACGAGGTGAAGTACAGGTACCAAACCGCACGTTCGTGATTATTATTTGCACATGACACCGCATCATTATTTAGCACCCGCGAATGGAATGACCCTAGGCTAGGGCTACGGCAACAAACGAAATACTATTATGCTTATAAGAAAATTAATAAGCAAATAAAAGAATGAAAGAGGAAAAAACCTAAGCCCGAAGAACAGAAAGGCCACAGCGTCAGCACTGCCCTCCTGAAAAGCATCGCGGAGATAGGAACTCAGAGTGCCATGAAGAGGAGCAGAGAGACGTTGCATGAACTCTCGGCGCACATCCCCCAAAAAACGCCGAAAAGGAACTGAAGTAGTTCGACGAACGAAATGTTGCATGCCGCAACAAACTAAAAACAATTTCTCATAAGACAAAGCAGTGGAGGCCACCAAGCAAAAAGAAGACGAAAAGAGGAAAAAACTCAAATTCCAAATTCACATGTCGCCCCAAAACAGTACAGGTACGGATATGGGTACGTATCGCTATAATACAGGGTTGAGACGATCCATTAAACTGCATGCATAGATATAGTGATATAGTTATGAACATTTTTATTTCGATTGTTAGCCTTAACAACGAAAGCGTGAAGAGAGCCAGCAGGCTCGGCATCCGCCCACCAACCCACAGCGCGCACATTTTGATGTATGGCCGTACTCGCAGCTATCACTTAGCTGCAAAAGTAAAGGAACTCGGACGGGCCCGCCGTGGTGCTATAACGATGTTGAATATCATTATGATCTTGTTATGGAGTCGTAGCACGCGCGCCAGCTAATGCCGATATACACCGCGACTAAAAAAAAATTGCCAACGAAAAATATAAGCCTCTAGAAGCTCACTTTTCTCGTCGCTCGTTAGCTACGCTCAGACGCGACATGGGCTGTATCCACTTGCATCCCCCACCACCCACTTACGCAGCATGATACCGTATACGTACAAACCCTGCTTCTGTAAAGCAAAAAAATGGGCAAATAAAATATCATCCGAATGGAGCTCAGCACTGCTGCTGAAAGAAAATCCCCACAAGAAACAAAAGGAAACAATGAAATAAGGGTTTGGCGCTAAGGGTGTTCGCGAAAGAACACTGGGGAAACCCGAAACCCGGCGAACAGACATGTGAACTAACTACATCTAATACATTATACGGTCATACAGCCTACTGTGCTGTCATACATAACGAGGGAGCGCGCGCTGCGTGTGTGCGCACGGCGGAAATTCTCGCGACGTTCTCAAAGCTGTTCACTTGCACGACCAACAGTCCAAGACAAGCAAACCACGCTACGGTATACTCTCATTTCGCGATAGGATTAGTAGCAGCAAGTGGATTATGGACAAATTTTCTCCACTTACCGAAGTCGGACTTTGCAGGACACGTCTTCAGGTCAGGCAGCCATGCTAAGAGTGGAGACAGCCCCCGCCGGTTTATTATGGTTCGCAGATGTCGCAGACTGGCGACCATAGCAGTCGCTCTAGCGATCATGGCAGCCGCCGCGTCAAGTCATCACCCTCTTAATATTATCGTCGCTTCATGAAGATAAATACGGGCGGTTCCTATGATGTATTTCGCGTGAATTCATGTAGTACTTGGCTAGCCCTGTCACACTTCATTTCTTTGCGACCCGTACATATTTCCCCCTTCCTTGACCGAAATAGATATTTAGCGACTTGGAGTAAGAATATGCCAAAGATGTCAGCTTGCTTATATTTTTGTAGGAACAGACAAAAAAACACCTATTCAGAGATAGGTGTAATTTCTATTCAGCGCTTAATCGGGGAAGGGTGGATGGGTTGCGCGAGCCGATTGGCGAGCGCAAAGGCAGAAGGTGGCTTCTACCAGCTAGAGGAGGTGCTTAAGGGGTAAAGCATGATGGCGTCCGCCGCGGATATTTTACTGCCCATGTGACGCTTTGTCTCCGCGCGTTGCCTTTGGCGGACTAAGGGTCCGAATCGAAGATCGATTAATGATAACTAATCGATGCATCGGCGCTTTTCTATATTTATTGATTATCGATCTTTGAGCATGAAATTGAAATTGATATTCTTTGTACCGTATGCGCCGGTTGCTATCTCTAGGCCCTCCCAACAATGCCATACATGAAACTTATAAATCACGGCTAGACCGTAAACCACCTAATCCAACCTCTCCAAAGGGTGCTCGGGGGTTTTACTCCTCCCCAGGGAGTGCTCGATGCGGGGTGATGGAGGCGTGCAGTTAGGGGTGTGCGCAGGTGCAGTGTGTGGAGGCGCGGCGAGTGGTTGTGCGGGATTTGGTGCGGCAAATGAGTAGGAGATGATGCAACCATTGGAGAGTGTGCGTATGGAGTTGTGCAATGATGCGTGATGTGTCGAGGCGTGCTTTTGAGATGAGTTTGTCGGAAGGGTCGGTGCGGAGGGTGAGGAGAAAGGTGAGACTTGTGATTGTAGATGAGTGCGGTGTACCCGTGCGGCTCATGACGATGGTGAGGATGTCGACTAAGGTACCAGGCCAGTGTTGACATATGGCATTGGCGAGGAGGGTGTATTTGGCACGACTCAATTGGGTTGTGTGGGAGAGGTTGTGGACCGTGCAACACTTCCATTCCCCTATTTGAATCTTTTATCGAGGAGTATATCGGCGGCGACCGTTAGTGTGACCGACGTATCGAGGTTCGAGGAGTCGGATAATGTCGGGTCTCTGCGCGGGGGGTCGTAACGTGGGGGGGAAGAATCTCGGTGGGGAGAATGGCAGGGCACGAGGTTAGGGAGTCGGGCGAGAGGCCTTCGTCAGCAACAACAAGGCGGGTGGGCATGTGGGTGAGTTGAGGGGGATGGTAGTCAAGAGGAGTATGGGCGGGTGTGGGGGTTGCGAATGATTTGATGGGTTTGTTACCGGAGTATGCGGTGATGGTCTCCCATCGGCCGCTGTTGTGGCGTTCCAAAAGGGAGAGGAGTAGTTGTAGCGTGTTGTTGTGGCGGTCCTGTCTTAGGCCAAACATGGTAGGGCAGTTACCGGCCATATGGCCGTTGCTGATGAATTGGCCGCACATGGGGCAACGCAGGGTGGGGTTGTGGGTAAGGAGGCGGGTGTTGTGTACGCCCCACATGAATTCTTGCTTGTGGGTGAATTGAGTGTTGGTGAGTGTGGTTTGTTTTTTGTGGAATGTGAAGTCGGCGCCGTCCTCATTGGCGCGGGCGAGGAGGGCACCGTGCTTGGAGGTTTGTGAGAGGGGCGTGTGTGTGCGTCTGTTTTGAGGTTGGTGTATTTGTAGGGTATGGGCTCCCCTAGGATTTGCGGTAAGATTGTGTATGGCCAGGTCCAATGGCCTATCGACACGTCTGAACATGTGGTGTATGTTGTGTCGGTTGGGTGTCCGTGTGCAGCCTAGTTAGATAGGGTGTCAGCGAGGTCATTGCCTAATGAGTGGTTGTGTGCTTTGATTTTGCCGAGGTGTGTGCGGATGCCTGCGTCGCAGCGGGTCTTGAGTGTGTGTGTGATGGAGAGGAGCGTGTCGCGGTGGATATTGTGGCGGTATGCAGATGGGCAGTTTAAGTAGCCTTGTATGAGGCGGAGGGAGCACGCACTGTATGTAAGGAGGTGGGTGTGGCCTAGTTGTAGGCACATGTCGATGCTCGCTAATACAACGCGATTGATGGTGTGGGAGGGAGGGGTGGAGGTCACCAGAATTTTGATGGGGGTGTCCGAGGCGGGGTGGGTCGCGGCTGCTCCGAGGGGGGAGGGGGCTCCCTTCTTGGAGCCGTATGTGTATACGAATTCCTGCCAGCAATTCCAAGCAAGTTCTCCTCTGTTGGGGGGGTATGTTAGTTTTGTGCGTTCTGGGAGGGGGTAAGTAAGGGGGTGAGTGGGGTTGGGGGGGAGATGGTAGATGCCTGCGGAGTGGGGTGAGTAAGTGTCGAAGAGGAGTGGGATGGTGATGGTGGGGTTGGGGAGGTGTGTGTCGTATATTGACTCGAGTGTGTTGTAGAGGGCGGTCATGGCTGCGTGTGAGGGCAAGGCGGAGAGTACGAGGGGGTTAGCGACGAGGTAGATGTCGACCATCCAGAGTGTGTTGAATGGGGTGGGGATGGGGTGGCATGTGTGTTGGTCGGGGGGTAGGAAGGTGTTTGCGTCATCGGGAAGAGTGTAGAGGTGGTGGGTGTATGGAGAGGTGATGTATTTGAAATGGCGGTATGGTGTGTGTTCCCAGCGGGGGAGCATGAGGATGGTGGAGCTTGGTGTGCGTGATGCGGTGGAGTGGGCGCTAGTGATTGCGTGTTCCATGGCGCGGCGCATGCATTCGTAGTCGTATTCCGGGTTGGCGATGTTGGTGCCTTGCCAAGTGTGTGGGGCGTTGCTGCCGTTGGATGAGAAGACTATGTCTTCGGGGTAAAGTGAGTGGTAGGTGTGGGAGTGGAGTGATTTGTTAAGGGATCCGGAGTAGAGTTCTGTCTGGATGCGGAATGTGGTGCGAAGTGTTGTGTGTAAGTCCTCTCGAGTGGCCCATCTATTGCGTGTGGTGGTGGCGGGTGTGGGTGAGTGAATTTCAGAACGGGAGCCTAGGCGAGTTATGAGGTGGTATATTTCATCTTCGAACGAGTGATGAGTGAGGTCGGGACGGAAGAGTTGGAACAAGTGTCGGACGCGGGGGTCGTTAAGGGTGGTGACCGCGCGGCCGTCGGGGGTGCAAAGGATTGTGGTATCATGTAGTGTTGGGTGGGTGTGGATGGTGAATTTGCCGGTGGGGAGCATGTCGAGGTCGGGGTGGATAGGGTCGTGATTGAATGCGATGAGGGGGTGCGTCCATGGGGGGTTTCAGGTTCGGGTAGGATGGGTGTTATGGAGGGGACAAAGCCTGAGTTAAATGCAGTAAGCGCGGTGGGGCCGGAGGGGGTCTCACTGATGGTGTCGTGGAGTTGTAGGCAAGGGGCCCATTGAGCCTCTTGTAGGGGGGTGAGGTCATTGTGTTGGGGTGACGGGTCCCTGAGCTGGGCGGCATTGGGAATGGACGGCAAAGTGCAGGCACGTGCAATATGTGGAGGTGGGGTCTGTGTGTAGGGGGTCATGGCTTATGGAGCAGGTGGGGGGGGAGGGGGTGGGGAGACAAACCGATGTGGGGGTTGAGGAGATGAGGCGGAAGCCGTCGTCGATTTGGAGTCGGATATCCCATTCCGTGAGGTGTTCCGGGGCCCATTCAACCATGTATTGTGTTTGGCCATAGTCTATGTCCTTGTGTTTGGAGATGATGCGTCTGACGTCGCAGGGAGGGTAGTGGTGGTCTTAGGGAGAGAGGTATTTTGTCTCGATGTGCGTGGTGGGTGCCATGGGAGGGGGGGTTCCGGTGTGGGTGGTATTGATGCCGGATGAGAGGTTGGTGGGGAAGCGGGGGAGTTGGGGAGTAAGGAGGGGAAGCCATGCGGGGTGGATGGTGGTGGGGGGGATGCTTGTTTGGGGGTAAGGTGAGTGATGGGGAGGCGGTTGTGGATAGTATCAAGGGTTCGGTGAGGACTGCGGCCAAAAGCCGAATGGGGACGGAGAGTGAGGTGGTGGACCCCGTGTGTGTGGAAATGGATTTGCATGATTTGAGGAGGATGGAGGTTATGGTGGCGCGGAGGAGGACTTGTGGCCATGTGGTGATGTTGTTACGCCAAAGGAGGGTGAGGCGGGGGAGGAGGGATGTGTGCGTTTTGCGGGGTGTGAATTCACAACATGTTTGTTTGTAGGTGTGAGGGTCGGTGAAGTGGGTGGCTTTGTCTCGGAGTCAAGTTGGGAGGGTGTTGTCTTGGCGGGTGAAGTGGGCGCGGAGTGTGGAGGCAATGGGGTTGGTGAGGGAGAGTGGAGACTGGAGAGATGTTGTGGAACATGGTGCATGTGTCTCGTTGGGCCCGTACCATGCATCGGAGTGTGGGTAGGGAGGAGCTGCCTGGCATGATGGATTTAGTGAGCCAATGGGTGTATGTAGTGGAGATGGTCCGGATGTGTGCACGGGCCATGTGGCCTTTATAGCCAGGGGTGTTCATGATTTTTTGGAGGCGGTATACTGTGAGTTGTGCGGCGTGGGCTTTGAGGGAGGGTAGGCCATAGCCGAGGTCGGAGGTAGGGCGGTGGAGGGCTGTGCGGGGGAGGTTACGCACCGAGGGGCCGATGGAAGGGATGGGGGCAGGGTTTGAGTTGATGGCGATGAATTGTGTTTGGAGGCGGGATGAAAGGAGGGTGATGTTGGCAAGGGAGAGGGCGTTGTTTGAACGCCAGAGGGCGCCGGTAATACAACATTTTTTGATGTTCGCGGTCATGCATGTGTAGGCGCTGAAAAGGGAGAGTTTTCGGAGTTGGATGGACTTGTTGGGGGTTGAGCCCGTGGCTAGGCTGAGGTCGTCAGCGAAGCCGTGGCCGGGGTAGGTAGCTGTGGGTTGTGTGGGGTCAACGTTAGTGGTTGGGGGGCCCCGGCGGTAAAACCCCGGCTGCCCACCGTTAGCCAGCGGAGGAAGGGTACAAGGAAGAGGGCAAATAGGAAGGGAGAGGGTGTCTCCCTGAAGGGTGCCACGATTAATATCGATGGAGGGGCTGGGGCCGTACGGGGTAATGTAGTCGGTGAAAGAGAGATAGTAGAGGTGTTCGCAAGTGTCGACAAAGGTGGGGGGCATACCGGGTTGGCGCATGTGTTTTAACATGATGCGGTGGTCAACGGCATTGAAGGCGCCTTTGAAGTCGGCATACATGACGTAGAAGTCCTTGTGGTAGAGTTTGGTGTCCTCCACCATCATGATGATGGAGGAGAGAGCGTCGTTGATGTTACTGTGTTTCCGGAATTCATCATGTTGGCCGCTTAGGATGCCGTGGGTTTCTGCGTACTTTGAGCCTGCATATTTGATTAGTGCGGTCCAGAGTTTGAGGAGGTTGTTCATGAGGGCTATGGGGCGATAGTTGTCGAGGAGGGTTGGGTCACCTTTCTTATGGAGAAGGGAGGTGGTGCTATGGCACCATTCAGGAGGGGTGTAGGCCTTGTGGGCAAGGAGGGAGAGGAGAGAGAAGAGGGAGGAGCGGGTCGCTGGGGGTAGGAATTTTATGATTGCGTTAGGGATACCGTCGGGGCCGGGGGCTTTGCCCGTGCCGAGCGAGTTAATAGTTTTATCGAATGTGTCGCGGGTTATCATATCGGCAAGGGTGAGGGAAGGGTCTCCGCGGGGCTCGACGGTAAAGTTGTCAGGGTTGTCTGGGAGTTCCCACGGGGGTGGGTAGTATGGGTGGGGTGGCGCGGTTGAGTTCGGCGTCGAAGTGCGTGTGTACTGCCTCGAGGACTTCGGTGGGGGAGGTTGCTTTAGTTTTATCTGGTTTGGTGATCATATGGAGGGTCGGGGTTGCGTTGCTGGGGGTGAGGAGGCCGCTTTTAATTTTCAAGAGGCGGTGGGAGGATTTTGGGGAAGCGTCGTAGGCCGTATTGGCGCGTGTTCTTATTTTCCTCAATTTATATATGGTGGTGGCCCGGAGGAGGTGGCGTATGCGTGCTTGGCAGTGTAGTTTGATGTTGTTGGGGGCGATATAGTCGGTCGTATTTAGGAGGGCCTCGGCGAGGGCGAGGGGGCCGCTATTGGTACTACATCGACGGAGTTTTTGTATGTGTTTGCGTTTTTTTTAGTTAGCCACGTGGGGTCAAGGGACTCGTAAGGTGGTCGGGGTTTCTTTGGGGGGAGGAGGGGCCATACGGTGGCTGCGTGGTCCATGTGGTGGGAGAGAAGTGTGGTGAATTGCGAGGCGAGAGTGTCGAGGAAGTCGGGGGAGGCCGTAGATGGGGGTGTATTTAGTATGGCTGCATGGAGGGTGGCCGTTTGGATGATTAGGGAGGGTGTGATGTATTGATATGCTTTTATGTGGCTGGGTGTGAGCGGGAGTCGGAAGCTGAGTTTGCGGGTGGTGTGGTGTGTGTGAGGGTGGGTCTGGGCCGGGGGGGGCGAGCTATGAGAGAGGAGGGGGCATGAACGACGAGGTGGATTGCCGAGTGGTCGGTGAAGTGTGTGGGGGTGCAGAAGACCGAGCATGCGGACGGGGAGAAGCCGAGGGGAGAGGGAGGCATGGTGAGCCAGTGGTCGAGGCATCCGCCGCTACGGGGAAAGGTAGGGATGGGGGAGTGGAGGGGATGGAGGCAGGACTTGAGTAAGAAGGTGAGATCTTTGAGCACTCTATTCATCAGATGCACCGATTTTTAAGGCTTGACTTATCATATGCATCTATCTTTAAAGGCTTGACATATCAAATGCATCAATCTGTAGCGCCCGATTCATTAGATGCACCGATCTTTAAGGCTGGACTTATCATATGCATCTATATTAAAAGGCTTGACATATCAAATGCATCGATCTTTAGCGCCCGATTCATTAGATGCGTCAATCTCTAGCGCTTGATTTATCGGATGCATGGATATTTTCGGGCATGAATTTTCAAATGCACCGATCTTTAGGCCGTGATTTATCAGATGCACCGATTTTAAGGCCTTGATTTATCATATGCTTCGATTTTTATGCCGAGATTTATCATACGCATCGACATTCAATTGTTATTTTTATGAATGATTCATTCTTTTATCAAAAGGTAGCTAAAGTCGATTCGTCATTCCTTTATCACCATTAATGTTTAAAAAATCTAGCTACCATAAAGTGAAAATTGGTTTTTTTCAAACACACATATCTTTATTGTAATCGATAATGGCGGAACTTTGGAAGTGGAATTGTGATAAAATGACATTTCATCTCATTATACTATTATTCATCGAATGAAATGCATCAATGATCACCCTCGGCTTCATGCTATATCTACGACAAGGTTTCATGACACTTACAGCCAATGAACACCTCGCAAGTGCGAAAAAAGGGATCATCGTTGGCGATATATCTCGCTATTGCCAGGTCGACACGTGTTCCCTCACGACGGCTCACAAAAAGATCATTGCTTGTAGTGCTGAGATCGAAAATGAAACCGACGCATGTGACGCCCCCTTCGTGGAGAAGCCTGGCGGAAAGCGTTTTGACTTTCTAGTACATGTACTATAGGATAGCGATTTTGTGTTTGATTGTCACAACCGGCGCGGCAGACGGAATAACTCAGCACTTACCTATGCCATCATCCATCTGTACATGTACTTATGAAGCGTGTTCATATATACCGTAGATGAAGCGTTTATTGTTGTTCGTCTTCTTTGTAGCCTATCAAGAAATAACACGAAATTTGTGAGAATACATTACGTTTCGTTTGGATATGAAAACATCGACGATATCGCGGCGGGACAAAACGTCAATATGCTAAGCAACTACACGTGTGTAGTTATCTACAAAAGCGCGCGGCAACCCAATAATCAGTCAGTAACATTTTTCATCTCGATGCGTTGTGACCAACGATTTGCTAGCTGTCCGACTCGCACAATTATCAACTTTGTAGATCATGATGCGACGATATCGTCGCTCAAAGTCTCTAGTGGGGCACGACTTTTGCAAGTTGCGTTGGGATGGCATCGCATCTGTTCGACGCGGTGTCGAAGGTGATGTTACAAGACTTCGTCGACGCTTGCGCTTCCTTGCATTCACCGTCGGAAGCTCTGCGATTCGTAGAGGTACATAGTGAGGAGTCCGCGGTTAACAAGTAGTGCAACAGACGACATCATTCGTTTTAGCAGGGGCTCGTCTCCCCCGACACAAAATACAAAGGACTATTAGACGTCGGTAATGGTATGGAAATTTGTGGAGACTCTCGAAAGCTTCGCTGCAAATGAAGGCAACGACTATTCATTTTTAGTTTTGAGTCACCAACAACTACGCGTATGTGGAATCGTCTTGAGAGGCACCACTCGAGCATGACGGTGGACGATACCAAGGATGGTCGCAAGGTGAGTTCCATATGCTTTCTTTCAAGTGCCACTTTATTCCTTTCCCTTCTACGTTGTCATACCCAGCTATCCCGACATCGACAAACAAAATCGTGTGTGTGTGTGTGTGTGTGTGTGTGTGTGTGTGTGTGTGTGTGTGTGTGTGTGTGTGTGTGTGTGTGTGTGTGTGTGTGTGTGTGTGTGTGTGTGTGTGTGTGTGTGTGTGTGTGTGTGTGCATCGCAAGTCTTACTTGAAATATGTATTCCCAACCGTGTTGTGTTTGTGGAATGCACCGTTCATTATCAACTAACCGTGCCTGCTGTGGCTTTCTTCTCCGTGTGTTGTTCTAGGGAGGGCCCTAAGCCTTGTGTCACAAAAATTGAAGGGTGGAAGCCACCTCGGTGCCCGTCCATCCTCACGTGCTTTGCCAACGACAACGGAACATCTTTTGAAGACCACCATATGAGCAACGACGAAATGGTAATCACATGCCAGATATTAGCAACTCGGAAGGGACAAACGCAGCCAAAATTTAGGCATCCTGAAACTTGACATTCAGACGCGTAACTCTAACTATTTTATTACCGGTGAGCCGCAACAAATCCTCTGTCGACTTGAAAGGATTTGCAGCAAAATTGGTCTCGTGTGGAGGCAAAATAAACCGGTACCGTTCTTAAGCACTCGAACCGCGGCCGCTAATGGTTTTTGACTCGGCAAACCCGATGAAGAAGGTAACCAAATCTTACACGACTTCGCTTCACATTACATTACGTATTTAACATCCTCACCCGAGTCTCCTCCGCCCACTAGAACAAAGATGATGACGTAATGGCAATGTCCCAATGAGATCATTGTCGAATCGAACGTGTAGCAAGTTGTCGACTCGTGCGAGTGTCAACGTGTGCAACACATCTCCGAAACCGGTGCGGCGGTTTGATTGAGAGTAGACTGCGAAGTGATTGATTGCAGCAAAAACTGCAAAGATTGCACGAGAGCGTAACTTCAACAAGATGGCTCAGTGTAAGTAAGAAAAGAAAAATATACGAATTGACTTGTCTCCTCCGGCATCCACCTTGGTGGCTCAAATAGCCCAACCCAGCTCGCCTTTAGTCTTGAAGCGTCACGGCCCACAGAAGCACGTCACAAGAGACGTGCCGGTAACGTCTCTGGCAAACGTGCCCCGGCGCGTCTTGGTGTATAATACAATTATTTGCTAGTACGCTATTTGCGTAGTTGGTGGGCGCCCGCCGTCGGCGCAGCGGTGGGGGCCCCGGAAGGGGGGTTACGCCCGCCGCCGCCCACCCCCACCTCCTCGCGGTGGGCTTTGACAACCCCATAGCCGTACTATGCCCGGTACGGAAGGGGGCTAGGCGAGGCGAGCCGACAACTGCGACAACTGCTAATTCTGCGTGTCCAAGATGGCATAGCATATATATATATATACTGAATATTAGAGGACAACCGGTCGAGTTTGCGGTACTTGCTTTAAATCAATTTCATTTTCATTTGTAGCTCGCAACATGAGCTAATTGTTTTGGCTTGTAGAACTGTGAATGCACAACTTCCTTGTTGAGTACGGAAACTAGCTAGAATCGATATTCGAAAACGGACAAGTAGAATAGCATGGAAAAGAGACGAATTGTGTGTGAAACATTATTGTACTGTCTCGCGCCACATTTCCAGCGCTAGCGCTCGCTCGATTTATACAATTCCGGCTGCCTCAAGCTTCACTACACGCGAAGTTTGATGCGTGTGTTCTGGCTTCTGACATGGTTGGGACTCGCCTCTTTTCCACATTGTTGATGTGTTCGACTATCTCTTTGCTTTAGATGACGGGGCCATGGGGCCACTTGGCTATTCTTGCCTTGGAGGTGCTTGATCGTTTGGAGATTTGGTGGTTGCCCGTTGTTTCATAAAATTCGTACTTCTTTGGATCGCAGTTATCGCTGCTAGTCTTACGCTCGAATGATGCACTCTCTTCGTGCATCCGTATATGTCCCATGTCGTCGTGCGGTTTGGGGGGGGGTGTTCGCTTGGGGTTCTTGCAATTTATCTCGGTTGTTTTGCATAGCATGCATGGTTCCTACCTTAGTAATGCATTATTCCATGGTGGTTGTCTTTATGATGTTGCTTGTTTCCGTACTTCGCATACTTATTTCCTGCGTTCTCTTCTCTGCTTTGTTACTCGTGGACGGTTTTCTCACGCGTTCTTTAAAGAGATCAATTACAAATACGTAGACGCAAAAAATAGTACAAGTAGCAGCAGGCTATCGTTGGCAATCCCGGCTGACAATTTAGAAGCAGGTATATACAGAGTATTGCAAACCAATTATCACAATTTTATCATCGTTATTCCGGAAGAATTCTTCAACTATATTATTAAAAGAGCAGATACATCCCTACCGGTATCGGTACCGTACGCAGCTTATTTATTCGACGAAAATTATCCGACTATAATAAAATCAATAATTTTACAATATCACAATAATAAGGGGCCGCCGATGGTCCCTCTTCCAAAAGGGCCACTCTCCAATTGTGCATACATGCTGAAAACCCAGTGTCGAGTAGTCCCCCGGCTTGTCGCGACACTACGTGTACCGAACCACGCATAGAGGCGCACATAACCTGCACATGCACCAATTTTGGCCCGCAGAACATGGGCCGCAATTCCAACGTGGGTGCCCACAATAATTGGGGCGTGCCGATAAAGTTGCTCACGTGAGTGAACAACGCGCCGTGGTGTGCTGTTCATAACTCATTATTCTACCCCCAAATCGAGTTGCATGGCCATCGCGGCAGTGCGTGGCGGGTAATTAAATGCGTGCCGCTGAAAAGGTAACGGACTTTATGGGAAGAGTGTATATACTGAATATTGCAAACAAATTATCACCTTTTTATCGTCGTTATTCCGGAAGAATTCTCCAAATAAATTATCAAAAGAGCAGATATATCGCTACTGGTACCGTTACCGCAAGCAGCTTATTAATTCGGCGAGAATTATCCTAACTATAATAATTATCCGACTATAATAAATCAATAATTATACAAAATCAAAAATAAAATCAATATATCAGGGCGGTGCTGACGCTGTGGCATGCCTTCCTGTTCCTCAGGGTTTTTCCTCTTTTCTTCTTTTTGCTTGGTGGCCTCTTTCTTATCAGACACTCGAGCAGACTAACAATAATACAATATCAAAATAATAGAGATAAACAAGGGGCCGTAGATGATCCCCCTTCCAAACGGGCCACTGTCCACGAACCTACCTTGCTCATCATATTTCCACTGCGAGATGAGGGCGGCTTCTCCGGTGACGCCACAGTCTTCAAAGTACTCTTACACATAAGCCACTTGAAACTAGCGACTTAAATCGGATAAAAAGTGGGCGGGTGGTGTGATGGGCGGTGCAGTCGTACTGCGACTGTGCGGCGGACTCATCACAGAAAGCACGGCTGCGCTCCTGCTGTTGTGCCTTCTCGTGCAGCCACTTCAGTCAGCGAGCACGGCACCAACGGTGGAAACTTCCTGGTTGTGGGCGAACTGGACACGAGTTTTGGAGGATTTTCGCACGCAGCAGGTAGCGCCGCCCGCAGTGCCCAGTTTCGACTCCAGCCCGTACCTCAGGAGATGCCCCTCCCGGTGCCCCGCCGGGAGCGACTGCAACCTTTTCACCGGCAGGTCAGTGCCCGTTCCTTTCCTCCCACCTGAACATTACTTATATTAGCGACTGAAAGTTTTGCTGATGATTGTTTCGTCCTTGTCATCCTTCTTTGGCGGATTGTTTCCTCTTTTCTTCTTCTTGCTTACCTGTAGCGGTCTCCGCTGCTTTTTTCTCACAAGAGTATCGATTTGACAGCTCTTATCTATTTATTGGCCTCAACATATTTACGGGTAGTTCTATTCTTCTTCAAGGAGTTCGTCCCGCCAATTCGAAAACCCTAAAGACCCTATATTAAAACCCTACATTAGCTGTTTTGTGCTGAATGTCCCGCCACTGCACGCCATCCCGGCGACGCTCACCCTTCCTGTATCAACGCACGGTGCCTGCAGCTGTCAGTGTCGGCTCGGGCGACGGGGTTCCGACTGCAGCGAGCACGACGAGTACCCTTGTAACAATGGAGACGGCATCTGGACGCTGTCGACTTGTTTTGGAAAGTGCGTGCACGGGAGGTGCGTCTACATAGCGGCGCCTCACCGAGATTGCACAGCGACAGTGCCGTGCTACTTTCCCTTCGCCTTCCTGATTGTGTATATCGCTATGGACCTCTGAATTCTTCGTTGACTTGGGCTCTGTTGCGTGCGGAGTATGTTTTCTGTCAGCATCGATACAGGTGCAAATCTGGAAAATATTTTCATGGCCTACGCGTACCTTTTAATCTTCAAAATCGATTAAATTCATACTACATAACATGTTTTAATGATATGAATGAAAAATCCGAAATAAGTAATTTGATATTATTCATGTCGCTACTGGCCGATTTATTTATTTCTGAAATACTGTCTACTCCCTCCCATGCTTGGGCATGTAATTTTATATCCCCAATAATTTGAACATTTTGTTATGGCGAATAATCCTTGTTTAAAGACAGAAATAATGACAATTCGTCCAAAGCGCAAAAATAAAAATAAAAAACATTTACAATTCGTGTCGATCGTCGATTTTTTTATTTCGTTTTTCAGGTGCTACTGTGGGCCGGGGACGAACTACCCGTACCGCCCCGCGAAGGACGTGTACTTCAGCGAAGCGGAGGAGATGTGGAAGGCGGCGATCACGGACGGCAACGACACACTGCTTCGACTGTGGGACATTGACCCGCGCCAGACGCCGCGAATGGAATGGATTCGGCGCGGGCATGCGACGCGGGAGGAGGCGCATGAGTGGTGCAACGCGCGGCGCCCTTCTCGGCGGTGGGGATGCAACTACCCGGAGAACCCAGAGCGAGAGGGCGACTGCGTGGCGAGCGAGCAAGCTTACAGCGTGTGCCTGAACCAGTGCAGCGGCAACGGGAAATGCCACCGCGGAATGTGCCACTGCGCAGCTGGCTGGCACGGCGTGGACTGTAGCTTGCAGTGGCCGGAAAGCAGCAATAAAGCCCATTCGCGGCTGAAGGGGAGACACAGCTTGCAGGTACGTATCGTAACAATTTGAATACCTATTAGCGGAATCAGGTGAACTTTGCCACCATCCGCGAAAGATGAGATATTAGCGGAATATGGATTACGAGTGGCCCGTAATTCCTTTTGCCTCTCGTATTTTTGTATTTTCTTTGCATTTTTTGTAATCAATTTTCTTTTCATTTTATATACACAAACCTTATTTATGTCTCTCACTATTCCATGGAGGCCTATAGTCGTGACACTTATTTTTCACACACACACACACACACACACACACACACACACACACACACACACACACACACACACACACACACACACACACACACACAAACACACACACACACACACACACACACACACACACACACACACACACACACACACATTCTTCTCTCTCATGTATTTTTTGAAATTATACACACCCCCCCTATGTGTCTCACTCTATATTTCTGTAAGCACTGAAATAATGCTCCTGTACCCATCGTAGCGATGCGCAGTAGTTTAATACGCATCCTAATCCCAATTCCAATAAGTGCGCAATACACCAATTTTATCTTCTTCCCAAATAAAAAATTTCGCATTTGTAATACCAAAACCCAATCGAGCTGATGAAAAGGGGACACACACACACACACACACACACACACACACACACACACAGAGATTTTAGCAAATTAATGTAGTAGGATAGGATTGGAATGATTTTGTATATTCATTGAATTTTTACGTCTGATTTCTTTCTGTGTATTCCGAGGGACAGCAATTTCTTAATTTCTGCTACAAGAGCGACCGTATTCATGGCAGCGAGGAAATGTGCCGATAACCTGATATTTTGGTACATTTTTATCGCTTTTGAGGGATTTATGTGAGGTGCATCTGTGATTGCATGTCTTGCTGCGAATACATACCTTTTTGTCAGTTGCAAAAAAATCAGAACATCATATTAAAAGACGCACAAAGCATGTTGTGCCAGTATGTATTTATTTCCCGCCGTATACTCGCTGGAAACCGCTCCCGCGATTGTTTGGAACGGGGATATCGCCGTTCATTAATGAACAATCCGCGCTTGTGTCCCTAATTGACCTACCTACTACCCAGTATTAATTGCCGTGACTGAGCAGCCGCAATTGAAACTTATACTGGCGGAATGTCCGAATTTCACCCCCCCCTATTTACATATCCCTCCGTAGGACTACTAATGGACACACCTGTACGCTAGACTCCGGGGGAGTCCTGGCCCTCCACCTATAGGTGTTCGCTATAGGTGTTCGCAGCTCAGTCGCGATGCGATGCGATGGGTTCATATACACAATATGTTCCCATCGGGTGCCGACTTTTGGCGGTACTTGGATAAGGCGTACAACTCCGTTCCGGGAAGCGCCGGTTCTAACCCCCTTCATGCCATTCCGTGTGTACATGGATTAACGCCCCCCCCCCCCCCCCCCCCCCCCCCCCCCCCCCCCCCCCCCCCCCCCCCAACATAGTGCAATATATCGCCATCACAATCATGGATTATATGATTAAACGTGATTCACTTTTCAGTGATCTATGGATCAATTTCATTATGTTAGTGACCCTTTTTGTAAGCTGCAAAAATATCATAGCATCATATTGAAAGTCGCACAACATCATGTGCCAGTCTGTATTCATTTCCCGCCGTATACTCGCGGAGGAATACGCTCCCGCGATATCTCATCGGGGGTGCCGCCGTTCATTGATATACAATCCGCGCTTGTGTCCCTCGACCTACCGGGGTCGGGCTACTGCCCGGTATTAATCGCCGTGCAGCAGCCGCCGTTGAAACTTTTGCTGGCGGTATTTCCGAATCCCCCCCCCGAAGTTAGTGCGTTGTATCGGCATTCCAATAATGTAGCTCATGCCATGGGTTCGTGCTGTTCATGCGAGACGAATTAGTAAATCAAAATTGATATTGCTGCGATGCCACTAATCCGTAGTTTCACCTGTTGTCACCCCGCGCGCAGTTTTCAGGAAACCGATGCCGACCGCGCATCTTCATTTACGAACTGCCTGCCGTTTTCAACAGCCGTGTGCTGCAGTTTCGGCGCCGTGGCATTTGCACCACGCGCGAAATGGATTCATCGGGCCCCGAGTTTTCGACTTGGCTGTACAACGCCGACTACCTCCTCCTCGAGTGGCTGCTCCACAGCGAGTACCGTACTACCGATCCAGCGGAAGCCGACTTCTTTTTCGTCCCCTTCCTCTCCAGCTGCTACACCTTCCTGGGTGATGACCACCCTCGGCACCGTCTCTCTTTCGGCTGTCGCATGATCGCAACTGCCCAGGTACGCTGAACCATCGACTCGGTCCTTTCAATAGGCCATTGTTATTAATAAAATCGCTCCTCTTCTTTCTCACCGCCTGCTGTGCCTTTGCCTAGTGTTCTGTTGCTTCCTGTGCTTCCTTAAAGCATGCCAATTCTGGTGGTTTGGAGGACTGTGACCGTACTCAGTCTTGATTCGTGTGAAGTGCTATTATTTGTGGCAGTCACTTGCCCCCAAGGTCACAAGTTTACGGAATCGCGCTGCTTCAGCATGCTGGTGCACCGAGCAGAGCGAAAAAATAAACACGACCAATATACGCACCTCTCCGGAGCCCAAAATCGTTGCTAAACATAGTAATTTCGCTTGAAATGCAATGTTTTTCTATGATAATGCTGATAATCCACACTTCGCGAAGGTGCTCCTTAGTTTTTGTTCCGTTTCTTTTCTGCTTATTGGTGGCATGTCTTTTCCGCATTGTTGTTGTCATAAATAAGCGCAGCTCTGCGAAGCCCAAATAGAAAATAAATTGAAATGCAATTAATTTTCTGTAATAGCGCTGATAATTCACATTCAGTAAGCAAAGGTGCTACTACTACCACCGCAAATCTTGTACCACTATAGCTTATTATTTTTTGTGATAACTGTTTTCCGTGTTTTTTACAATCAGTATGAATATAATGTTTTGGCTCTTCCGCGTTGTCTTCTCTTTGTTTCTCTATTCATTTCGCCGAATTGTAATTACTGCCTTCGAGGCCTATTTTTTACGGTGGTCATTTATTGCATTTATTTTGGGCACCTCATTAACGGATTTGTGCCGTGCGTCAGGCGGCGAAGCTCATCTTGCAGCACCTCCGCACCACGTACCCGTTCTGGGACCGCCGAAACGGGAGCGACCACATATGGATGTGGGCGTGGGACGAGGGCGCCTGCCACGTGCCCACCGCCCTCCGCTCCTCAATTATGCTGAGCCACTGGGGCGGAAAGTACTGGGACCCGCGCACGGCGTACGGACCGGACAACTGGCTCCGTGACGACCTGCCCTGGGACAGCGTAAACGTCGGCCCGTTTGGAATGGCTTTTCAGGTGGCGTAGGCACTGCCTTAACCTGTGAACTGTTGATAGCCTGGAGGTTGCTGTTGTCGATGAATGAACTAACAAGGAAAGCCCAACTTGGACAAAGGCGTGAGTAATATTCAGTCGTAAAGTACTGGCATAGGATAAGACTTGCGTGAACTGTTAAGACCTTGTGAAAAATGCCTCATTTAAGTTAGAATAGATTTCTTCCGTCTAAATCAGTTCTCAGTTCTCAGAATAAATTTCTTTGGTCTAAATATGTTTGATTTTGGCGGTAAGAAACTGGCATTTGAATCACTGTGAGGCGTGCTGAACCTGTATCGGCTATTATTCCAACATTAATATGCGATAACACCATTTATATTATATCGTTTGGTTTGGGCGGCTCTTTTTGTAGAGAAGCTCAACAGTCACACCTTTACGTCAGATAGCTCATAAGCTGTTCCAATTTTTGGCGCGATTAATGTACAACGTTACGAGTCATTTGATTTTTCCTGACTTAATTTGGCTCTTCAGCTTCCATTTCACTCCGCACGATGCCGCTAAGGCCACTACATATTGAAAGTGTGTTCTAATATGAACCGAAAACGTCCAGAAAAAAATGGAGAAGGGGAGGGGGGTTAAAAAATCTTACAAGGAAAAGGAGCGGAGACCACCAAGCAAAAAGAAGAAAAGAGGAAAAAACCTATGCCCGAGGAACAGGAAGGCATCCCACAACATCAGCACTGCCCTCCTGCAAAACGTAACGGAGATAGAAACCCAAAGTACCATGAAGAGCAGCAGAAAGACGTTACATGAATTCTTTCAAGAGGGGGAGGGGGGTGGTTTAAGCGGTTGGCCGACATCGAAACTTGTGGTTCAACAGTGCTTAGTGCAGTTCCTATCCTCGGCCGACCCGACATAGGTGCTTGTTTTTTGATTTTGGGATTCAAGGGTTGAGATTTTGGGCTTACCAAAGCCCAGCCTCAACCGTGCTCGTTGACAGTGCTTTGTAGTGCATTCAAGGCCACCCACTTTTCATAATGGGGGCTTTGAAAAGTTGTGGGGGGGGGGGGGGGGGAGGGCACCTAAAAGACACTATGGAAACAAAATTCTCTAAAGATTAGATCCCAGTTTTTTTTAAACATCCTTTCGAAAACTTACTTACGACACTTTTTCTTGCGATGACGGTGCGTTTGTGTCGACGCTGCAGGATGTGCCTGTGGGCTACGCGCGGGACTACGAGCTGTTCAATAATCGGGGAATGGAATGGGCGGGACACTACGAGGAGCGCGGCACGGATAATTGTTACGACCCGGCGAAGGACATCGTCCTGCCCGCCCCCTATTTCGACTGGCTCAAGAGCCCCACGAGCCTGTACCGGCGCGCGATGGGCGGCAGGTAGGTTGTATCGCGTCAGTCGACAAATACCCAGTGTAGTGATACCCTATCAATTTGACTATTTGTTCGCCGGCATGTTTTGATGACACACTGAATGGAATAGTGTCATAGGAGGGACACGTGTTTTGCTCTACTGCTATCGGTCGGTAAAGTAATTGTTTTTCTTTGCTGTTGCTCTGTTATTAGCGTTGGTTGTGTTCCTTCAGATGCGACTAAGCGAGTTGCAATACTGTGCTCATATTCTTGGGATGTGGGACAACGATGCGGTAGGAGTTTAGACAGGATTACGAGTCAAGCTTTCCGTTTCCTGTTCCAGCGGGGCAGGTTTGCAATAGGGTGCTCTTGAACACACTCGCGATCCGATTTTTTCCATGACAAGACCATCACAATCAATTTTACGAGTCGATAATGATAGCAGATATTAATGGCAGGTATTGATCTAACTTGAATGGTGATTATTCAAAAGACACCCCTATGCACCGGATGCGGGATAAATCAGCTCTGTGATTGCGCATATATTTATATGATGCAGTTTAGTGTCACATCAAAAGCAGTCCCTATAAACTGACATGCCCCATATACGGGTTTCACAAGAAAACAAGGCGCTCGCCACATCTGCTAAATTCGTAAATATTTGACACATTGACCGTCACCACTACCGCCACACAAATATTTACTTGTTCGTGAATTTGTTGTGCTTCCAGGCTGCACGACCCGTCCTTCAATTCCGACACGTTGTTTTATTTTGCCGGCGACCTCGGCCACGTAGCGCACAAACGCGCAGGCGAGCCGGGTGGCCGCGTGGAGTTTCACTACAGCCGCGGCGTGCGTCAAAACCTTAGCGCCATTTTCGAGGGTCCCGAATGGCGGGCGCGCGGTGTGCACCTGTATGCCGGAAAGCGGGCGCGTTATTTCGAAGAAATGTCGCGGTCGGTGTTTTGCGGCGCGTTACCTGGCGACGGTTGGAGCAACGCGTACGCGTACGCCATTCAGCACGGCTGCATCCCAGTCCTGATCATGGACGACGTCGACTTGGCGTGGGCGACCACGCTCGATTGGTCGACCTTTTCGATCCGAATCGCGGAGGCGGATATGCGAAAGCTTTACGATATTTTGTCGGCCGTGCCCGCGTCGGAAGTGGCGCGAATGCAATCCACGATACGCGCGATCTGGCCTCGATTCACGTACTACAAGTACCGTGTCGACGTGGAGGCGCGAATGGCGGCGATGGGCGCCGACACAACTCACATGCGCAGCCAGCTGCCTGCCGAGGGCCAGGCGTCAGAACTAGGCGATGACGCGTTGGACACACTCATGCAAGTACTCTACGGAAAAGTCAAAGCTCGGGAAGCTGATGCCCGCCGGGGCGGCCATGGATGAAGTGGCGTGGGCGGCTACAGTACATGTTCTGAACATGTTTAGCCGCATGCTACTTTTGCTTATTGGCCTGTCCAATAAGCTTCAACCAATTTCCTTTGTTAATGTGTAAAGACTTAACCCAATAAATATCTGTTTTCAGTATAATAATGCCATCATGTTCTTCAACTGCGCCGTGACAAGGCGCGATATTTTGCAAACACCAAAGATGCACGGCTCGCTGCATTTTGGAACTCACATGCGAAGTGCGGTAGAGTTAAAACACCAATGACACCACCTCCCCGCTTTCCCCTGTCCGTGCTCATGTTGTTCTTCTTGTAATTCATTTTCAATGACACCACAGCTCCCATTCAACAAAAATGTCGTCCCGAACTCTTCTTTTCGTTTCCTCGTTCAGTTAAAATGTTGTTTTTGGAAAAGGTGCTTCCCATATATATGCACCGATCATTGAAGTCTATTCCTGCAAGCAAATTGTGAATAGCTATATTTTGATATTAAGTTTTATTACAAGCTACGGAAGTTGAGTTTATAGAAAGGTGAACAGTACCCGTACATGCCATCGTTCAGAAAGGTGCATATCATGTCTATCTTTCTGCTGCCAAGCCCTACATTTTACGGTAAACCCTGTATCAAACCCTGTGTCGAATTATGCACGTTGGCTGTTATCAAGAGAGAAATACACCTGCGCGGCCTCATTTAATTCAAGTGAAATTCACGGGTATGAATATACCGTCCAAAGCATACACACGATTATTTAATATGCTTTCCTTTCCATGAATAAAATGCTGCAATGATATTTATTTTGCAACACAAAAAATTGAAAACATTAGTTAAGGCGGAGGATACAAAACGGGATTTAGAAAGAAAGCCCTTCCAAGTGCTCCGTCTGGTGGCCTTGTGTCCCACAGTCTATAATAGTCGACCGCTGAACATGTAATCAATGTGGCTAATGTACTCAAAAAAGTAAAGACGTAGTAGGAGCCCGCGATCGGCGTCAATGCGATGAGCAGTAGGGGTATGATTGTCATGTTGTTTACAAGAATAAGTAGTGGAAACCCCCAATCCAATTGAAAAAAAAAAGGAGGCAAAAACCCCACAGGCCACATGAGGTGTTTGATTGGATGAGTTTCAAACGGATCCTATCTTTGTGATGCTGTGCATGAGGTTGTGTTGATGTTGTCGCATGCTTTCCTGCCCATCAGCGGTCGTATAATTCAAATTGTAATTGATCACGGATGCATTAATGAGAGTAAGCGTTTACCATCAATTCTTATTTGTATCCAAACACTCCGCCAACTCCAACACTGGCCTCGTGTGGGGTTAGCGCAGTACGGTACATTTCTCGTACAGTGGTACGTAATGCACTCACACGAGCGTCGCCTAGCTGGGAGCATGACGATCGATGATGAGTTTGAAGTTTGCTTCGAATTTCGGCTCTTAGTCGTGCTTGCAAAACGCCGCATGTAAAGGGTGTCGGTGCGGGTTTATGTGCCAGCCAATATTCCGGGGGCACAAAAAAAGCAATTATTTTAAACACGACCGTGGATATACACTTTTTCCCTTATAAAGTCCGTTACTAGCGGCACGCATTAATTACCCGCCGCGCACTGCCGCGATGGCCATGCAATTCGATTGGGGGGTAGAGTAATGATTTTTCGAACAACACACCACGGCGCGTTGTTCATTGACGTGAGCACCTCTATCGGCACGCCCCAATTATTATGGGCACACAAGTTGGATGTACGGCCCATATTTCGCAAGCCAAAATTCGTGCATTCGCAGGTTATGCACGCCTCTATGCGTGGCTCGGTACACGTAGTGTCGCGACAAGCCGGGAGACTACTCGACATTGGGTTCTCAACATGTTTGCACAATTGCACGTGTATCCGCCGAGTGTGTTGCGCCCGGCCGTCTACAGAGCGGCGACACCATGTTAGCACTAGCATCCCGTTGCCTAGTACTTATGTACAAGATAGCTATTTGTCATCCTATTACTTAGTGTTATGCTATTAGCGGTACTCTATTCCCTATTAGTAGCGGTCGGCCGGCCGTGCCGGTGCCTTCGCCGGCCGCCATCTCTCTCATTCCCACTTCTCTAGTCGCCACAGCCGGCCCCCTTGTGGGGCCGGCACGACCTCCGTGTAACTATCCGTTCCCAACTCTAACAGGTTATGGGCCCTCCACCAAGTTACACTAGAGAAGAGCGTGTGTAAAGCGCTCGGCGCCACGCTAGTCCTACCTACTCCCACGTAAAAAAGAGTAGAGCGTGTGCAAAGCGCTCGGCGCCACGCTAGTAATTCATCGTCCAACCGACACCACGCTTCGCCTTCGAGCTGGTTTTCAGCGACTGTCCTACCATCTCCCACGTAAAAAGGAGAAGAGCGCGTGTAAAGAGCGCGTGTAAAGCGCCCGGCGCCACGCTCGCCCCACCCAGCTTTCAGTCTTACCTAGCCTTCACCCTACCGATGCTCTCGACCGGATCTGGTTTTTTAAGACCGACCCGCGAAAAATTCGGCCCGTGCGTACTTTAATTAGTACTGTTATTGTTTTTTCCCGAGGCAACGCCGCAACGCTCACCTAACTTAGCGAGGAGCTTAACTTTCCCACGGCGAAAGGGGGGAGTCAACACGAGCGCCCGTCTATGCTTTTGCGTGCCTACACGCTCCTAATGGCCTTGTTGGCTTTGCTTCTTCCTCGCCGGTCGCTCTCATGCGTCGGCTAATTCGCCCGGGGACAGTTTTTCCCGCTACATTTCAGAATAGTATATTACGCATTACATTTGAACCGCTTCTTATCGGTAACTCGCCGGTAGCGGCATGTTCTTGTGAGCGCATGTCGCTACACCTACCCGGCTTGAGACACACGCTACAAGCACTACACCTTCGACCAAGATGACACCTTCCTCGACGCAAGCTAGGACGACGTCGAGACCTCGGCTACCTTGAGGGGGGGTGTTAGCACTAGCATCCCGTTGCCTAGTACTTATGTACAAGGTAGCTATTTGTCATCCTAGTACTTAGTGCTATGCTATTAGCGGTACTCTATTCCCTATTAGTGGCGGTCGGCCGGCCGTGCCGGTGCCTTCGCCGGCCGCCATCTCTCTCTTCCCACTTCTCACTTTTCACTTCAACCACAGCCGGCCCCCTTGTGGGGCCGGCACGACCTCCGTGTAACTATCCGTTCCCAACTCTAACACACCGCCGAGAATGGCATGTCGTGTGCACTAAGTTTTCTTGCCACATGCCCGAAAATACAACCAAGGAGCACGGGCTAGGGACCTATTGGGCTTGAGGGGTGGCTGACCTGGAGTGCAAGCACCCTAGCGCGCGGATCGCTGGCCTTTGAAGCTTGTGCATCGCCGGGCGTGAAATATGACGGGGAGTTTTCAAAGTTCCCTAGCACGGGCCTTGGTTTGGCACGCGGCAAATGGCACGGCATCATGCCATCATGGGGCATGAAATGGGCAACGCCGTGAACAGACAAAATATAGAGCGCTGATTGTTGAGCGTATTGGCGGAGCGGTTGTGCATGTACCACATGTCCAAGGGTTGCTAGCCCCGTGCGAATATGGCAGATTTTGAAACCCTAAAAACTTTAGTTGGCTGCCATACCTCCCTCAGTCGCAAAGGTCGCGCCAAGAGGAATGGATTGCTGTTGATTCGTGGGCATACGTGGGCATGTTAAACGTTGAAGCTGTGCATGTAAGGCGGTGCTAGACGTATGAACTTGCTCAGAAATCCGGAGTTCGAGGACCGAGACCGCGATTTGAATATGTTCGGAAGTATGATGTTCAGTGACATGGGATAGAGTGTCGCCTCCGGGGGCGGAGGTAGACTGCTTACGCTGCATGTTGGTAAGCGGCGACCTAGAACGTGGGGAATTGTCTCGTGAGGCTCGAGTGCGCATGAGACGATGTAAACTGACACCCTGGTCGACTACGAGAGTCGAGGGTGCAGTTGTGCGACCGAGATAGGCGAGCGCAAAGCAGAGAGTGCCAGTGCTCGGAGGTTTTACGGGCTTTAAGATTGTCGCTAGCTAGGGTTGTTGGAGTGTTAGAAATGCCACGAGGGGGGTTAAAACCCGCGCCTCCCGGAACGGAGTTGTACGCCTTATCCAAGTACCGCCCCAAAAGTCGGTACCCTATTGGAACATATTGTGCATATGAAATCCGCGCATCGTGCATACACTGCGATCACCTATGTGTGGAGGGCCAAGACTCCCCCGGAGTCCAGCGTACAAATGTATCCATTATCAGACCCACTAAGGGATATTAACACTCCCCCTTAATGATCATCATCCCATGAACTCCGGCCGGTAGCCTCGCAGTAAACGTGGAGGGCCAATAACCTGTTAGAAATCCCATGAGGGGGGTTCGAACCCACGCCTCCTAGATACGCCTTATCCAAGTACCGCCCCAAAAGTCGGTACCCGATTGAAACATATTGTGCATATGAATTCCGCGCATCGTGCATACACTGCGACCACCTATGTGTGGAGGGCCAAGACCCCCCCGGAGTCCAGCGTACAGATGTATCCATTATCTGACCCGCTAAGGGATATCAACATGGAGGCATGGCTTGGGGCGTTGCGCGAGGCGCTTCCTCGGTACTCGAGAGTTACCTCGAGGACTTGGCAAGACGCACCGCTTTTATAGTATCGCTTTACCGCTAAGGCGTGCGTTCTATCACGAATGAAATAAAATGAAATTGTTTACAACAATACCAGTATAAACCGGTTGTTGTCTCTGGGCCCCCCGTTCAACGCCAATTAGTTTTGGACTTATAAGCTGGAGATAGACCGTGAACCACTAATCCGAACCTCTCTAGTGGCAGTGACGATACCTTCTAAAACATACACGTATCTTGGTTATTATTATTTTTTGATCTATACGTTCTTTTTTGGATACATTATGAAATAAAAAAGTTCGCTAGTCTCCACGATATGGGAGCTATATCCCTTCTTGGAGCCGTATGTGTATACGAAGTCCCGCCAATTCCAAGCAAGTTCTCCTTGGGTGGGGGAGTATGTTAGTGTCGTGCGTTCCGGAGGGGGGTTAGTGATGGGGTGAGTGGGGCTAGGGGGGAGAGGGTAGATGCATGCGGAGTGTGGTGACTAAGTGCGGAAGAGGTGCCGGGGTGGGATGGTGATGGTGGGGTTGGGAAGGTGAGTATTGTAAATGGATTTGAATGTGTTGTGGAGGGCGGTCATGGCTGTGTGTGAGTGTAAGGCGGTAAGTGCAAGGAGGTTGGCGACGAGGCATATGTCGACCATCCACATGTGCCGAATGGGGTGGGGTTGGGGGTGCTTGTGTGTTGGCCGGGGGGTAATTTGGAAATTGGAAATTTGGAAATTGGAAATTGTTAACAACATGTGCCGGCAAACTAGACCGATTGTTGTCTCTCGGGCCACTCTACTTCGCCATACATGACTTATTAGCAAGTTGGGCCCGGGTCTCTTCGACCAGGTACACCTATCGACACACCTATCTGCTATGTGTGTCGGCGTTCCTCGGGAGTTAAAAAAACTGTAAGCAACCGCAGTAATTGCCACAGTCCCCCCGCCTAAGCAGTAACAACATAATAATTTTGTAATCTAGAAAAACAGATCTATAAATAAATCCACTTATCGAGAAATGCAAAACTAAACTGCTGCTCGACATTCACGATGCTCGGCCCGTTGCCACCGAACCGGGGTGCCGACCGGCCGAGGCCGGTCGGCGTTCGGGAGGGACGACGGGCCAGCCTAATCTAGCTCCCGCGTGACTTCGGTCTTGCCGAAGATAGGAGGGGAAAGGCTGGCAAAAAACCCCTCCTCGCGTGGTCGCTCGTCGATCCCGCCGCCCCATCCCGTAAGCCCCGCCAAGGTCGCCGCCGCATCCGCCGATGCGACGGTCCTCCTTGTCGAGGTCCCCCGTCACCTCGAGGGCAGGTGGGGGGGACCGAGACACATAGACATAGAAAAAACTAGCGCTCCTGCCTGCGCAATTGAATTTTCCCCGCTCATTTCCCCGGTTTTTTTTCTATATGGTACCCGGGTACCTGTCGGATAGTCCGGCATATGGCCGTACCCTCCCCCCTCTGATCGCGCGTCCACCTAGTAGACTTTGTTGAGGTTGGGGCCTCCGCGCTCACCCGGCCCCCCCCCGCAAGGGTCTCGTCTATCCGGTAGTGGGTATCGAGGAGGAGGGGGGGTCAGGTCGCCGTAGCCGGCTCCGTCGGGCCGCGGGTGCACGGAAACTAGTCAAAACCCTCCGTACGGGGTTTTCCGGCGGCGCCGAACCGGAGGGTCGTCGTCGCCAGATCTTGTCGCTCCTTCCGTCGCGACAGGCCTCCTTGCCGCCCAAGCCTACCCCCCCCCCTCGGGAGATGTATCTCGTCGGCGTGGCGGCTCGCTAGTGAGCGCCCTACCCTGGTGCTGCTCCCCAACTAGCTCGTCGCCGGGTACGGACATTAGTTTAATTATCCAAAAAGCCCTCCGTACATGGCTTTCCGGCGGCGGCTGATCCTGAGGATCGCCGCCGCCTCACATAGCCGCTCCTCCGCCTGCGACCGGCCACCGGCCTATGCCATGTATGGCCTCCCCCCCTGAGAAGTGTCGACCGGCACATGGCTTGTCGGCGGCTAGCGAGCGCCCTTTCATGGCGCTGCTTCCCGGCTGGCCACCACCAGCTCCAACACCCACTCCCCACCGCAGATCCGGCCGTACCCTCCTCGCAATCAGACGCTCCTTAAGTAAAGGTCCCATCCCCTCGAGGTAGGACTATTCTTAGTAGTATATGTACGCGAAAAAACATATCGGACGGGCCGAGCGGGAGATCTCGGTGCCGGTAGTGCACAGAAAATATTGTTTCAGAAGCCCTCTGTACAGGGCTTTCCCAACAGCTGCTGATCCCGCGGATCGAGCTGTCGGCCCTCTTAGCCCCCTACCGTGCCAGGCCTGGCACGGCTACGGGGTTTCCAGCGCCCACCACGGGGAGGTGAGGGGATGCCGACGGGCCTGCGAGCGCACCCCCCTCCGAGGCCGCCGCCGCTGCGCCGCCGGCGGGCGCCGGCCGGGGGGTAGGAAGGTGCTTGCGTCGTTGGGAAGGGTGTAGAGGTGGTGAGTGTATGGAGAGTTGATGTATTTGGAACGCCGATAAGGTGTGTGTTCCCATTGGGGAAGTATGAGGATGGTGGCGCTGGGTGAGTGTGTGGCTGTGGAGTGGGCGCTAGTGATTGCGTGTTCCATAGCGCGGCGCATGCATGCGTGGTCGTATTCCGGATTGGTGATGTTGGTGCCGTGCCATGTGTGTGGTGCGTTGCTGCCGCTGGATGAGAAGACTATGTCGCCGGGGTAGAGTGAGTGGTAAGTGTGAGAGTGTAGGATTTGTTGAGGGGGTCTTAATAGTGTTCCGTCTGGATGTGGAATGTGCTGCGGAGTGCTGTGAGTAGGTCCTCTCGAGTGGCCCATGTGCTGTGTGTGGTGGTGGCGGGTGTGGGTGAGTGGGTCTTTGAGCGGGACCTTAGGCAAGGGATGAGGTGGTAGACCTCTTCTCCGAACAAACAGTGTGTGAGGTCAGGGCGGAAAAGTTGAAATAGGTGCCGGAAGCGGGGGCCGGAGAGGGTTGTGACTGCGCGGCCGTCGGGGGTGCAGAGGATGGGAGTGTCATGGAGGGTGGGGTGGGTGTGTATGTTGAATGTACTGGTGGGGAGCATGTCGAGGTATGGGTTGATGGGATGGTGGTTGAATGTGATTAGGGGATGTGTCAATGGAGTGGGGTCACGGTCGGGTAGTATGGGTGTTGTGGAGGAGACGAATCATGAGTTGAATGCGGTGGGGCCGGAGGAAGTCTCACTGATGGTGTCATGGAGTTGTAGGAAGGGGGCCCACTCGACCTCGTGTAGGCGGGTGAGGTCGTGTTGTTAGCCGCGTTTGCACCAGTCGCATTGTCATGTGTCGGGTCCCATAGCGGGGCGGCAATGGGAGTGGACGGCAAAGTGCAGGCACGTGCATCAAGTGGAGGTGGGGTCTTTGTGGAGGGTTAGTGACAAATATAACAGGCGGTGGGGGAGATGGGGGGTGACATACATAGGTGGGGGTGGAGGAGATGAGGCGGAAGCCGTCGTCGATTTGGAGTTGGATTTCCCATTCTGCGAGGTGTTTTGGGGCCCGTTCCACCATGTACTGTATTTGGCTGCATTCTATGTCTTTATGCTTGGAAAGTATGCGTGTGATGTCGCAGGGAGGTTTTGGTGCGAGGTTGGTGGATGCCGGGTGAGAGGGTGGTGGCGAAGTTGGGGAGGTGGGGGGTTAAGAGAGAAATCCATGAGGGGTGAAGGGTGGTGGGGGGGGGTTGCGTGTTTGGTGGTGAAGTGTGTGGTGGGCAGGCGGTTGTGAATGGCGTCAAGGCGTTCGGTGAGGACTGCGGCGAGGACGCGGATGGGGACTGAGAGTGAGGTGGTGGACCCCGCGAGTGTGGATATGGATTTGCATGATTGAAAGAGGATGGAGGTGTCAGTGGCGCGGAGGAGGACTTGTGACCAAGTGGTGATATTGTTTTGCCAAAAGGGGGTGAGGCGGGGAAGGAGGGATGTGTGTGTTCGGCGAAGTGTGTAGTTGCAGCATGCTTGTTTGTAAGTGTGAGAGTCGGTGATGTGGGTGGGTTTTTCGCGGAGTGAGGTGAGGAGGGTGTTGTCATGGCGGGTGAAGTGGGTGCGGAGGGTGGTGGCGATGGAGTTGGTGAGGGAAAGTGGGGGGGTGTGGTGGAACATGGTGCGTGCGTCGCGCTGGGCCCGGACTAGGCATCTGAGTGTGGGTGGGGAGGTGTTGCGTGACATTATGGATTCTGTGGGCCAGTGAGTGTATGTGGTGGAGATGGTGTGAATGTGGGCTTTGGCCATGTGGACTCTGTAACCGGGGGTGTTCATGATTTTGTGTAGGTGGCATACAATGACTTGTGCGGCGTGGGCTTTGAGGGAGGGTAGGCCGTAGCCGAGGTCGGAGGTGGGGCGGTGGAGGACTGTGCGGGGGATGTTACGCACCGAGGAGACGGCGGAGCGGAGTGTTCGGCAGAGGTGTCCGTCGAGGGTGTCGAGCTGGGAGTCGATGAAGTGGTCGAGCTGGAGGGTGAAGTGCTTGCCGATGAGGAGGCCGCAGATGACTCGGATTCTGCGGGATTGTGTTAGAAGTGAGGTAGAAAGGGCATTGATGAGGGATGTGGTAGTGCGCTTTAGCTCCTACTTTGGAGAGGATGAAGGTGAGGGAGGCAGGTGTTGAGTTCGACTCCGAGGACTCAGTATGTGTCCGAGGGGCCGATGGATGGGATGGGATGGGGGAGGGGCGTGAGTCGATGGTGATGAATAATTTTTGAAGGCGGGAGGCGAGGAGGGTGCGGTTGGCTAGGGAGAGGGCGTTGCTTGATTGCCATAGGGCGCCGGTAATGCAGCATTTTCGGACTTTGACGGTCATACCCGTGTAGGCGCTAAAGAGGGAGAGCTTCCGGAGCTGGATGGTCATGTTGGGGGGTGAGCCCGTTGCGAGGCTTAGGTCGTCGGCCTTGTGGTGGTACTCCTTCTATTGTTGCAACTGCATGTTGCCGCGATTAGTGCTCCTTTTGCTGGCTTTTACATGATCATTGCGCGGGGATGTTGCTGCTTCCACTTGTGTTTCTGCATTTTCCTGCTGCTGCTGATATTGCATGTACCTTATGATGTTGTTGTTGCTTCATATTAATGCGTTTTGTCTATGTTGATGTTGTTGCTGATGATGTTATTGCTTGTTGATTGTTGCCGCTGTTGCAGTTGCATGTTGATGAGTTCACTTATGCTGATTTTACTCTTGTTGTTGCTGCAGCACGCGACAGCTCATAAAGAATGAGAATGGTTTGCTTGTATTGTTTCCGATGTTGTTATTGCTATTACATGTTGATACATTTTGCTGCTGCTACTGTATTATTTTTTGTTGCTGCCGCATGTAGATGCTTTGGCTATTACTAGCATTGCTGCCGCTTGTGCTTTTACATATACTATTATTGCTGCGTCATGCCGCTAATGACGTTATGAAACCTTATGTTACATATGGTATTACTAATGTCGCATGTCATGACTCGATGCTATCGCCGCCAACACTACTTTTGATGTTGTTGATGTTGCTATTCCTTATCTATACCCTCTTCCATGTGTTACAATGGCAACCAATGCTGCCGCCCTTGCTTCTCCTATGCTTGTTGTTGTTTTCACTGCTCCTCGTCCTCCTCGTCGTTGTTGTCCCAAATCGCCGCCGGGAGGTTCTTACTCCAATATTATGTGTATGAAAACGCTCTTAAGTTGAAGACGAATTGCTCGACGCTAGGCATTTGCCGCTAGCGCAAAGACATCGCCGGCAGCAAATATATTCTTAGCTAGCGCGCATACATGTACCCGTAGGGAAGAGTTTATCTCGTACCTCAACATCCCTATCTCGTTGTATCTCACTTGCTATGCTTATGGACCACATCCCCCGGTGCCCATGCTCTTGGTATGTCATTCAACTCCACGACCAGATTGTCCACGTGCTTAAAGAGTTCATGCTTGAAGCGGGGGCTACTCAGGGGCGGGAGGAGGTCAGCCGTATTCGGTCGGGAGCTTCTCGAGATCGTCCACGGGGTGAGGTTGGGTTAAGACTCTATGGCTCTACACCGTCATCTTATTGTTGATGTGACGGTTACAAGTGCTCGTACGAGCACCAATGTCCCTCGTATAGGTGTTCGTCTCCCACTCCCTGGCAGCCTTGCATTGGGAGCTCAACATGGCAAACTTGATGCGGACCTCCGCGCTTATGCTTTGCTTGGCACGCCGTCGGGTATGTCCATCCAAGACTACTATTCCTTCGCTATGGAGGATGGGGGCCGGTTGGCGCCTATGGCGGCTGAGTTGGTTGATCGCCTAGCTATTTTGGTGGCAGCTCGTCGCTTCCCTTGCATGGGTGCTGCTAATTCTCGCTCTTTACGCTCTGACAACTATGTCCGTATGCAACATTTCGTTAGTCGAACTACCTGTGATCCTTTTCGGCGTTTTGGGGGGGGTGTGCGACGTGAATTCATGCAACGTCTTCCTCCTGCTCTTCATGGTATTCTGGGCTCCTATCTCCGCGACGCTTTACAGGAGGGCAGTGCTGACGCTGTGGCATCCCTTCTTGTTCCTCGGGCTTAGGTTTTTTCCATTTTTCTTCTTTTGGCTTGGTGGCCTCCACTGCTTTTTCTTGTAAGAGTTTGATCTCCTATCTCGATATCTAATATATGATATCTGCTCGTCCATATTGCTACTTTTCCTCGAATACCGGCCACGCGGCGTCCAGTATCCACGCACGTCATTATCTCTACATCAATTTATTATCTCCACATGGAGTCGTGCATATGAAACGACCCTAAGGGATTATGAAACCCTAAACCTAAGGGTCGTTTCATATTAAGATCGCATCTTTCTCATCTGATGGTGGCAAAGTTCACCAAATAAGTCCTATACTCATATGCACGACGTCATCTGTGGAGATAAATTGATGTAGCTATAATCACGTGCGTGTATACAGGACATCACGTGGGCGGTAGTATTCTAGTAAAAAAATATAGCAATGTGGAGATTTCATTTTCTTCTTTTGCTTGGTGGCCTCCACTGCTTTTTCTTGTAAGGAATTTCTCGTGATTTGATACAGAGATACCTGTACGGATGTTGAGATGCCAGATGAAGTCGCTGCTGCTACGGGTACTTGTTTTTTTCTTTTTTTTTGCGCCCCCGGGATGTGGGACTGGCATGGAACCCGCACCGGCACCCTCTACAGGCGGCGTTTTGCAAGCATGACTTAGAGCAGAAGCTCGAAACAAACCTCAACTCATCATCGATCATGCTCCCGGGTAGGCGACGCTCGTGTGAGTGCATTACGTACCATTGTACGAGAACCGTACCGTACGGCGCTAACCCCACACGAGGCTAGTGTTGGAGTTTCGCCAACTAAAACCTTCTAGTGATATGCAAACATACATGAATGCATTCCCGGCATTGACCAAGAAAGGTCTGCCCTACCCGTCCGGGCGTCGACCCATTCGAGAAATGCGAGAAGGACCAAGGCTCATCTCACGGAGCAAAACATTTCGGGAGTGCGATACATGAACTACAAAGAAAGCAATATGAGGGAGGGCTTGGCGCCATAACTAGAAAAACCTCCCATTTCCTGTAAAATGTACTTGTATGTGCGAAAGCCAGAGGAATGTATTGTCTATTTGTGCACTAAGGGGTCACGCAATACGGTACGGTTCTCCTACAATGGTACGTAATGCACTCACACGAGCGTCGCCTACCCGGGAGCATGATCGATGATGGGTTTGAGGTTTGTTTCGAACTTCTGCTCTCAGTCATGCTTGCAAAACGCCGCCTGTAGAGGGTGCCGGTGCGGGTTCCCTGCCAGTCATGTATCCCGGGGGCGCAAGAAAAAAAAAATTACATGTTACCCCTTCCATCTACAACAGGTCACATGCGACCCATTAAAGAAAACGCTTTTTTATAGGAAGAGTATAGAAAAGCGGGTTCTAGGGTCCCCCCCCTTTGGAAATATGTACATGGATACCAAATTTCGTTTTTTTGAAAATTATATTCGTTGCATGCTCACCAAATATTGGTAGTTGCGTAATGCGGATGTAACAACTACATGATATACTGAAATTTGGACATGACATAATGTTCCGACATAGCTAGTTGGACAGCTTGTCAAACAAGTAGAATAAAACACGATCATCGCCCGCCTAGTGTGTGATGAGGAGATCGGCGCTTGACTTCTAACCCGTGGACTTTTACGCCGATGCCACTCGCCTCCATACCCACCGCATGTCACGCGCCTACATTTATGAACCATCCCATGATATTCCCAAGTGGCCAACCACGTAGCGATGTCTCAAAGCAAAGAGTGAGTACACCCAAAAAGTGCTTAGAAAGGGATCAAGGGACCAGCCGAGCCAATAGCGGGTGCACAAGGTGGCGGTTGTGAGGAGGGCACCATGCGAGTCTCCCCATTTTTGTTTCGCACCTCGGGAGGCCATCCACGAGGTTCATAGCGATGTTTACGCACTTAGCCGTTGACAGATGAGCCGGACATGATGAGCCAAGACAGTTGGTTTATAAGGGCAACAAGAACGTGGTCTGGGATTCAAGGGCAATGCGTTGCTAGCATGGCCACTTTCCACACTTGTGCCGATGATTGTCTTCGTTGCTCGCAACAGGTCGCAACACTCCCGCTTGTTGAAATAGCCGAGAGGTGGTAATCATCGCTCTCACCCGCCTGGCGTAGCACTTAAAGGTTAACATCACCGGTGTGGCTAACGGCAACGCCCTTCGCCCTGGCCATCAAATGCACAAAGCTGTCGTGGCGCCTCAATGATTTGAGTTGTTCGCAACCACAACTCGTTTACGATTCCGAAGTGGAAGCCAACCACAGGG
>JAPMLY010000571.1:45000-67500 GCA_026401115.1 Tetraselmis chui
AGATAACAAAACATACACAACGACAGAGGCATATGGACACATCGTGAAATAGACACACACCGCCATGAGCTACAATAGCAGATACACAGCCACACACACACACACACACACACACACACACACACACACACACACACACACACAAACCTGGAAAACGAAAAGAGTGTGCATTGGATGGATATGCCAACGACAGGACTTCGGTAAAATGTAAGACACACATAATTCTGCACACACCAGCACCATAATAAGGTCCATATCCACACACAAATAAGCTCACAAACTTACATTACACATGATACACATATCTAAGTACATGGTAGCTGAGGGTGATCATGCCTAAAAATTTTGGAACCTCCCCCAGTCTCGCATCCAACCGCTCCACGACAGGTTTATCGAGGGCGGAGTAAGAGCGAGGGAGTCAGTCAACGCGATGGTTGGGGCGGACCACAGCCTGGTTTCACTATCGAAATGAAAAGAATGATCGATTAATAAATACTCAAAAGCGTCATAAAATCTATACGACACGCCACATGCTGCGCTCTTCGCCCCTAAGGCGTATTCCGGCTACGTCAGTAACCGCTGGAGATCGAGTAGGGAGCGGGTGCCCCCGAACAACAGCGCTGCACCATCGCGGTTTGACCGGCATGACTACCTACAACGAAAGAGCAAAGTACGTCGCGATAAAGCCCAGCCGCCATGTGAAGACCTGGTGCGCACCACCAAATTAGACGGAAGCCTCATATACCACAACATAATTCAGCAAGGAGGGGGAGTACCGGCCCGGGGGAGGGGGGGGGGGGTCGAGGGTAGCAGGAGCATATGATAACGAGGACACGAGGGGAGTGGTGGTTGCGCGGCGAAATGTGTGGACATGCGCGGTCATCGTCCAAAAAACACCGGTTTCGAATACCGGTGCGAGTATCCCGTACATCTACTGAATAAAAAGCTTCAATAAGCACCAGAAACGCTCTCAAATGCACTGTCCAATCCCACATGGACGTGGTGTGTTCATTGTCCTAAGGCAAGGGTTGCCCTCCTGAAACGTACGCGTACGGTGGCTGTCACACGCGTACCAGTCGGCGGAGGGAACTCGGTTCCCGGGGAACCGATCAGTTTTTCCTTTTTATATGTGTTCATCGGCATGATGCTTGGAGCTACCTCAAGGACTTCGTCTACAAGACAATCTTGACCAAGTGCAAAAGATTGTGTAGAAATTGGTGCTATTCTAGCGAAATACTAACCGTCAGAACTTGACGTGGTCGGGGGATTCATTTACTTCAATAACCGTCATTTTTTCACTACTTGCCATGCACGCAGAATTTTACATGTACGATGGTCCATGCGCGGAGGCTGTGGCATTGGCCATCTTATTCGATGTGCGAGATACCCATTGGTGGTCTAGAATAGTGTTTAAAAGATGACGGTTTGTCAGTATCTGTCACTCCATTTAGAATTATGATGACAAACAAGCATGCATAATATATCATGTATGCCATATGCATATGTTTGGGACAAGATTGTTTGATTTGTTGGACATTGACATGCACCAGCAGCCCCCAAACACAAATAAATGTAAGAGGCAACATGTGATATCTTACGATGACCCCCCCCCCCCCCCCCCCCCCCCCGAAATCCCGAATGTGCCAAAACGACGAAATTTAGCCGCATGATGTAGATTTGTGTTTTAGTGATAGTAACGATGGTAACCATCCATTTGTGTAATTTTAATGCCGAATCACGAAGCTACATTAATTTCCGTGACATTCTCCCCCAAAACCATCATTTTGCAGCCATTCGGGCAGCAAACACCCCAGTATGCATGTCACTTGCATGACATTCAAACTTTTAATTACCGGTCTACGTAATTTTTTTGACATGGACACAACTATCCTAAAGGAGCAACATATTCTTGAATCAATGAATTATCACCTAATTTCCGTGTGCCAAGAGATGGTGGGGCAAACCGAATGGGAGGGGTCACATGTGACCCCTTCCACGGGCAATGCAAATAGACATTATTATTGCCGGCGATGTCTTTGTACTAGTGGCACATGCCTAGCGTTGAGCAAGTCGTCTTGCTGCCAACCCAAGAGCGTATTCATCTTATCCTCCCACACAAGTGGGCAATAGCAAGTTGCATGCTAGCGAGTTTGAGGGCGATCGCGCGACGAGCGAGGAGGCCGCCGGCCGGTGAACCGCGATACCGCGACATGCCTTCGCGTATACCGTGCGAAGGCGGCGAAGAGGAACCAACTTTGGAAGGGCTCGGGGGCTGTGGGCTTTGTGAGCTTTCGGGGTCCACTATCGCTATGTTTGGCTTGATATGTTTCTTGGCGGAGGATGTGTCGAAATTCGAAACGGATCGTGCAATCGCGTGGGCGCCTATGGGCGGCGCGAGAATGTGTATATTCGAGAAAAACTCGCTCGGGATCCTATCTCGTCATATGTTATCTTGCACCGCGGCATTTTGGATCCGAAATGCCGCCGTGCGAGATAGCGACATTACTTCAAAAACTACTATTTATCTTCTCGACAAGTATTACAAGACTATACGCCCGTACACGTCCCCGTACATGTGGGTTCGTTGGGGGAGTCTTGGTCCCATGCTCATCCGTAGCATGCACGGCCCGATGCACGAATAGTGTACAATTACTCTCAGGATACCAACTGCTGAGGCGGTACTTGGCAACGCGCCGGGTTGCCAACGGGATGATCCGACAAGAGGTTATGGGCCCTTACACACGAGTTCAAGTCCCGGCGACCGCACATGTCACAATGTTCCAATATGTACTTGTCCGCGTCGTCATGAACACCGGCGGCTATGATAGGACTGTATGCCCGTACACGTCCCCGTACATGCTCGTTCGTTGGGGGAGTCGTCTTGGTCCCATGCTGCTCATCCGTAGCATACACATACTCACGCGCAACCGCGCGCGTAGGACGTACCCGCGAAGATTGACACAACGCGCTCAAGAGCCGGGCCTTTCATAGCGATGCATAAATGTAGCGTACAATTGCTGCACCGTCTTTTGTGCAGGCGGTACCTCACTTGGCAGCGCGCCGGGCGGGTTGCGAACGGGGTGCTCCGATATGAAAAAGCGTTGACCGCGGATGTGACAAAAATGAAATCACGACGTGGCACTGTGCACGCGTGGCATGCCAGTACGTTTCGGTACGTTTTATTACACATGCCGTAAGGTAGTCGTGACATATGAAATCGTACACATGAAACAACCCTAAGCCTGTTGGTCAGTACTTCTGCTTTTCTGATCCTCGGGCTTAGGTTTTGCCCTCTTCTCTTCTTTGTGCTTGGCGGCCTTCACAACTGTTTCTTGCTCTAACAATTCATGGTTCAAAACAAGCCTGAAACGCGTCTTAGACACGTTATCTTTGGAAGTGCCTGTCTGCTCGGCAAGTCGTCGGCAGTCACTCACGTCGCGTTATCACAGCAGATGCTCTCCGTCCCCAACAACTCTATGTACACATTCAGTCTTTTCGCCTCTGCTTATGTTAGGCGACATTTCCTTTCATATACAAGTCGACATCGCCATATATTTTACAAGCTAGCGCAGTAGCGAAAGCAGATCTATACTCCATGTATCATGGCTACCCGCTATATATGCGCGCTTGCTTGTCTACACAATCTTCACTGTGATATAAGCGACTTATCTACCCGTATACAATATAGCTTATGTAAAGCGTTCTACACAGCCGCCGCTACATGCTGTCTCGCGATTGCCCAAGCAGCGATGAGGATATTGGTGTGTGCCCGGGTGCTATTCGAATTTTTGTAGCTAACATCGTCAGCGTGCCTCCTTAATAATTCTCGCCTCATTGCCACTTCTTGGGGGGTAAGTGCATCTATGGTGTCCAACACGCTCTGCATGGGGTTTTTCGTCCACGCCTGATGGTCAACTACCACAAATATGTCTCTCCAAGGAACTGCGAAATGGAACGGGAGTGTAGTAATTAAGCCCTCCAAGCGGTTAGACAATTCAATCGGGATAGTCTGGGTATCAAACATACTGAAGAGCCGGTCTGTTGTGGGGGTGTCGCCAGTCAAAGCCATGAAGAACCGGGAGTCACGCAAAGCCCCTAGAGCGCCGGTGATCGGCATCCGCCCATGGTATCTAGGCGTCTTTTGAACTAGTGAGGGTGCATGACAGTTCCGCAGACCCCCCTTCATGTGAACAAGAAAACGCTCACGCTGGGCGGGCGAGCTATGCAACCACGAGCACTTGAGCTGCATGCGGGATACGTACGCACTCCGGTTATCCACCGAGCCCACAAAACAGCAGTCATACTTGCGCTGCTCAAAGGGAACGACAAGTGCGCTGGTGGCCTCATTTTCAAGCCCCAAAGCCGCCTCGCCAGCCAAAGTGCCATACCCAACGCTCATAGACTCGTCGACATTGGCGTTATTTTTCCTTCTTGGCCAGCGGACGTGTGGCTTAGTTGTTTCAAAACGCCCGTGAATCAGGGCTCCGGGAAGCCTGTTGACTATTTTCCCCAGCCAAAAGTTATCGGCCACAATCAGGTGGTCTGCGCCATGGAAGCGCCGGAACCAAGTGCTGTTCAATAGAAAATCCGTTATTTCATCATAAAAGTTACCGACTTGCCCGTCCGGCGATTTTGGGGGCGGCTGGCCACACCTCTTGAGAGACCACTGCGACAAAAGGGAGGGTAGGACGAAAAGTTCCGCCTCCTTTGCTGGCACGCTCTTGTTTTCTCGCAAAAGCTGGTGCACAAAAAACGTATCCACGTTGTGCTTGAGGCCAGGCTGCCCAGGCGTAAACGTACAGCTGCCAAAAGTGGTTGGGAAGTGAGAGGGGTCATATAAGTGATACCGCGGCTCGTCAGCAGGTCCGTGCCACCTCCATTTTTTATTCCTCATCAGCCCGCGATCAATACCCTCAGCGCGAACAGCAAGCTCCATCATTTCAGCTGGAACTTCAAATGCAAACGGACTTGGAGGCGGCGGTGGCTGTGCTGCATCAGCTGCTGTTGTGGTCGGGGGTCGTAACGGAAAGGTTATTAATGTATCTTCGTCAATGCTGCCGCCATTGACATCACCACGGTGCTGGGCTGCTGCTGCCGACAAATGGGGCGAATACTGTGACGCGCGCACTCTCAGTGCTCCGCCTGAACGCCCCTCTAGTGCTTGGGGTGCCATCATTGTAAGTATAGCTGATAGCACCCAGCGGATGTTTGCTGTGCGTAGTTGTATCTTCATCTCGTTCTTAGAATGATACATATATAGCGATAGGTAGATATGTATTTAAGGCGGATCGATCGTGCAGCGACTAGTGTTGACTTAAAGGTTGACTTGTCACTTCCGCAGGGCATCTGCAGAGTGCAGTCCACCTGCGAACCGACACGCCGGTATTTAAAGCAGCGGGTGCATTTCAGTCGCCGCCACAACGACTGCTATTTCAGCTCATCAGACAAGTACCTGCCTGGTACTGGATTCAGTAAAATAAAATATTCTCACTTGTTCACTGTATATCAATACGAAATAATATTTTTGCATAACATGTATATATTATTAATATATATTATCCAGTCGTTTCTGCTGTGAGAGGCGGGCGGTTGTGTAATAGTGTAATGCTCCTGCAATAGAGTGAAGCTCCTGTTCATCACCTTCAGAAAGTACCTGTACGTACGGAATGCACAGCAGGAAATACTTATTTCACAGTTGATACATACCATCCAAATGCAAAATTCAAAACTCAAAAGCAGCGGAGAATTTTGATTACAAGAGAAACAACATGAGCACGGACAGGGAAAAAGGGCAAGAGTGACAAGAGGATCACGGAATCCAAAGCACGTCAAAAGGAAGCACTGCATTGTGCACAAACCTCGCAGATTAAACTAAAGAAACTCCTAGGCAACGCCGAGAACGCAACACGTGGAGGCGACAAGCGGCGCCTCACACGCCGCTCGAGGAAGCACGGGGACGCTTGCGTCCCATGGCGCGGGTGAAGAGCGCCGTGGCAGGAAAAGGCATCCCAACCGCGGAAGAAGCGGCCTCCACGCCGTCCGCAGCGGCTGACAAACCCCGCAAGACGCCGTTCGCGTGAGCAACATGGACGGCGAGAGAGGCCTTTCGACGCCAGGAGGCCAACAACTTGCCCACATGCATCCCTTTAGATGCGGTTGCTTGCTTGGCTAGCTCCGTCAAGAAAGCCGTGGCGTGGCCGCCGAGAGTACCAAATTCCGTGACTGCAAAGGGAATGAAGCGGATGTCGGGGCGACTCCTCACCCCCTCTGAGTACTTCTCGAACTCGGTCTTCTCAACACGGCCTAGAGCGACGTCGGGAGATGGGGGGCTAGAAACGCCGAACAATCCGGAAACCACGACATCAAGAGCAAGTTTTGAGACTCGGATGCCGTGATAGTGCAAGACACCCACATCCGCGGGGAGCATACCGTCGTTGCCGTTGGGGAATTGAACTAACATCGTGGGGTCTGTGAGAACCTCGACGTCAACCCCGAGTGCGCCACGAATCTCGGAGATGATTTCCGGAAGGGCCGTCACTAACCAAGAGTGAGCGGTGTGGACTGAAGCATCTCCGCCGCATCGAGCCACGTGGTCAACAAAAACAGCAGAGACCACTAAGTAAAAAGAATATAAAAGAGGGAAAAACAAAGCCCGAGGAACAGGAAGGCAAGCCACAGCATCAACAATGCCCTCCTGAAAAGTGTCACGGAGATAGGAACCCAAAGTACCATGAAGAGCATCAGAAAGACGTTCCATGAATTCTCGCCGCATATCCCCCCAAAAACGCCGAAAAGAAACATATAAGTAGTGCGACGAACGGAATGTTGCATACGGACATAAATGCCAATACGCAAAGAACGAGAGTTAGCAACGCCCATGCTTGGGAAGCGACGAACAATTACCGAAATTGCAAGGCGATCAACCAACTCAGCTATCATAGGCGCCAACCGGCCTCCATCCTCCATACCAAAGGGCTAGTAGTGATGGACCGACTGAACCGGTGGCGTGCCAAAAAAAGCTGAAGTGCGGAGGTCCACATCGAGTTTGCTATGCTAAGTTTCCAATGCAAGACTGCCCGGAAGTGGGAAACGAGTACCTACACGAGGAATATTGGTGTTCGTGCGAGCACTTGTAACCGTCACATCATCAACAAGATGACGGTGTGGAGCCATAAAGTCTAACCAAACCACATCCTCATGACGATCTCCAGAAACTCCCGATCGAATACGGCGGACCTCCAACCGCAAGTCCCGCATCTTAGTAGCCCCCGCTTCAAGCATCAACTCTTCAAGCACGTGGACAATCCGATCATGGAGCTGAATTACGTACCAAGAGCACGGCACCGGGTGATGTGGTCCATAAGCATATCAGATGTGGAGCGCTCACACGACATAGAGGTGCCCGATAGCGTCGACGAAGATCTAGACCCGCGAGACTATGAGGGAGCCACATTGCACCGAGGGCACTTCCGAACATGAGACTCGCGCTCCGCAGTGAGGCCAAGCACCATGTGCGCTACCATCGTATAACGATCGGATAGCACCTTGGAACTTGACTCATGTGAAGCGAAAAAGAGAGCCAAAGCCCCGCGACCCATACCCGAAATCACCCTCATATAGTCCGGGGGGGTGGGGGGGGGAGTCTGCAAAACGCCAATACATCAAGGTAGGCCCGGGCACGAAGAATCCGCGTTCGATGTGCCCCCGGAATTTTCCAAGCGAGTGAGAGCGTCGGGTGACGAAAGTTGCAGGCAAATCAATTGGGTAGTAGGCGCCACCGCATTGTTAACCGGAGATACTACCAACTCGACATCAGGCCCAAAACAATTGGAAAGGTCTAGATTTAGTGTGTTAGTCAATTCCTCGAGATCCGATTCCGAAAACCCGCCCATACTAGAGATTGCATTGTACGCACTACGCAATTGGACCGCCACGGCTGAGTAGGAGTGGCAACATTTAGTAGTTCTTGACGGATAAGACCGTTCATAGGACCTGGCGACTCGGACTCATAATCAGTAATCAAGTTGGCGAGGGTCGCAATGACTAAAGCATAGTGAGCGTTCAACGTTAAGCTCAAGGGACGGTACATAAGCCCCCCAAACTCCGCGGGGAGGGAAAGCAGGCACTTGACATAATTTAGGTTGTCACGCGTTTGTACGTCCCGAGAAATGCCCAATATTCGGAGAACTGCAGTACGAACGGCCGTATCTACAACAACAAGGTATGGTCGGCAGATATTAGGGGAGAGAGTGCGGAGTAAGAACCCATAGAGGTGTACCACACACGTGATAATCAAGCGAAAAACAAGATGTGCCCCTCCGAAATCCGACATAGGAAAGCAAACCATTTGTCCAAAAGGAGTTGATGAGCCTCCACGGCGTCTTGCAGCCATGAATGAAAATAGTTCTCATTGTGAGATGCCGGAGGGCCATCCGCCTTCGAGAAGTCCATCACCAAAGGGGGTCCTAGGTTACTAGTACCCGTAATAACGGGGACCTTTGCCAGTATCACCTCAACAAGTTCAGGGCCCGTATCCCGTAATTGATATCTTCGTACCATGCACGAAGATTTGATTGGTTGAACCCTCGAAGAAATTTCCCCAATTCCTCCGTAGCCAACGCAGTCACAGTCGGGACAAAAGGCGTTTTGATCAATTTTTTTCTATAGTCTGAGAATGCATGGATCGCCGATGAATCCTTGCACCGTTCGCCAATATTCCGGAGGGGGTGTAGATTGCCAAGTTGAACAAAACCGAGCCAAGAGGATCTCCTTGTTGGACATCCGTACGAGACTGACCCGTGCCGTGCAAAAGCGAAGCATCGTCGGGGTCGAAATAATACATTGTGGAGCCATGGGAATATATCATCTCAACAAGCGGGATAATAGGATGCAAGTCAAGATTCGCGTACAACTCCGCAAGAACACTCCGGCGGGAAACGGCGGTGTTGAAGGCGTTTTCTAGGTCCAAGCTCAGTAAGCTGCAATAAAGAATAGTTTGTAAGCCGATACGAGTGGTATGAACGACTCGCTCGATACGAGCTTTGATGAAAATCGATCTTTGTACATGGCCTATGTGGTCTGCCGCAACAATCGCTATCCGAGCCATGGCGTGACAGTGAGCTAACCGCGACATGACGCTACCGGCAGCAAGCGGCCGAGCTTCAGGAGCCTCACCCCTAAAGTGAGTGGGGTTAGGGTCGTATATGTCTAGTCGTGAAGAGCCCACCCGGTCGCACTCGCCAGAAAGTCTACCGCAACATCGAGAATGTTTCTCGCCGACTAGCGGTAAACCCGCTTACGGCATGACGGAACATTCAAGTCACGGACATGTTCCCATCGCCAACCATTTACATGGGGGGCTGACAAGTGAGGTGCTTTTCGGAAGACAAGGAGCATAGACTCCTCACACATTTGGAGGCTATCACGGTCATGTAGAAAGGTGAGGGTTGAGCGCGCCGGGGGGGGGGGGGGGGGGGGGGGGGGGGCAAGGGGTCGGGGAGATCACAGTCAGAGGGGGGAGTACCATGCGGAGGATGCAAGCGTTGGAGAGCAGCCAAAGCCGCGTCCGCGTCCTCCATCATCCCGGAGTCGGCTCTGTCTAGGGCTATTTCGGCCCGTCTTAGCTGGCCAACTTCTACTGGCTAACGGGCTCGACGGAAGGCAACACGGCGTCGGAGGTCACCTTCGGAGAGGTAAGTCGGTGAATGGTGATGCTCCTATTGAGAGGGCCGGGCCTGACGATGACGAGAGCCCCCCCCCCTCGGCCCCGACCACCAAATTGTCTAGACACATAAAACCCCGGGCGCGCACGGGCAAGCTCACCTCCATCCCGAATATTACGTATAATGGTGTTAATGCCCGTGAGTCCATCCTCTCCGGACGCAGGGAATCCAAGACGGACTCGACGCTGGACAAGGGAGCGGACGCGAGCACGGGCCGCAGCCTGAAACGGACGGAGGAGGAGGCCGCCAAAGAGGTGAATTGCTAAAAAAACTCCAGTGGCACGAGAGTCTGTTGAGGGAAGGGAGGACATATACTTCAGGGTGTCTTGCGCTTGAGGGAGGCAAGGGGGGGGGGGTAAGCACCGGCTCAGCTCGGGGTGGGGGAGGGAGTGGAGCTTAGGGGGGGGGGGGGTCCACCCGAGGCAAGGGGGGGGGGGGGTTACAATTACTTGGAGGGGGCATGGTTCATGGTGCGACGGAATGGGGCAACCATGTCGGTCAGGAGAGGCTAGTGGAAGAACGGGAGTGGCCACACCGGAAGGGCATGGAGCGGAGATAGGGCGAGCTTGGGTGGAAAATAAGAAGTGAGCGCCCGAGGCATAGAGGTAGATTAAGGCCGGAGAGGAGGTCGCAAGGTGACGAGCTTGGCGACGGTGGGCAGAAGTGGAGGGGCCATTACCGTTTATGAGCATTTTAGTGTGTATGGCGAAGTTAGAGCGCCATTTGAGGTCCGCAAGCCGTATGCCACACATGCGTAAGTGTAACACCCCCCCCCCCCCCCCCCCCCCCCCCGCGACGGGGACAGAACATCCGATGCACTACTTAGGCCCGGCTCCGACCTAAAACCATACTCATGGTCACCATATGTAGTCTCACGCCCTCCAAAGACACTATTGCCACCACACACATGTGGTATACCACACACTTGTCGCCCACCAGTATCAAAACGCGCGGCTTGCCACTCAATAGTACCGGCATCGATGATTAGAGATCGCCGCACACCAACAAGAGCACGAGCACCAATATCAGCAGCCGCAACCCTCTGCCCACCAGCATCTACATCTGACCGCCAACTAGCACTAGCATTTGCAACATTACCACCACAAGCAGCACAACCACCACTAGCACAAGCACTTGCAGCACGAAGCTGCACTAGCACCGCCGTCAACCCCTTGTCCACGAGCACCGGCAGCAACAGTGGATCGCCGACTAGCACTTGCAAAAGTACCACCAATAGCACCACCACTAGCTAAAGCTTTTCGTCCACGAGCGCGTGCAACAATAATTGGCGTGAGCTAGCACAAGCAACTGCATAAGCACCACCATCGGCCCTACCACTAGCCCACGAGCACAAGCGCTAGCAACAAGGCGCGAGCAAGCCCCGGCAGCCGCAGCTCCCACAACAACAACAGTAACATCAGCAATAGCAACATTAACTCCATCACCACTAGTTGCAACCCTTTGCCAATGAACACCGGTAGCAACGGCCGATCGCCAACCAACACCAACACCTACAAAAGCACCCCCAACAGCAGCACGACCATCTCTTTGCCCACAATGACGAATGACAATAGTTGGCCACGAACCAGCACCGGCAGCGGCTACAAAGGCGCGTACGACAGAAGCCCAAGGGCCACAAGCGGGAGTAGTGATAAAGCTGAGCGGAAAGGGCGTCGCGCAAGAGTACGAGGACTGGCGCGGCGGCCCGGTGCGGAAGTATAGACCGGGGAAACACGGGGCACCCAACAGTCGATGCACGGACCGTAGCACGGGCACGGCGAGCCGCAAAGTCCACACGTAGAGGACCGGGCGAAAGTAGGAAGAGAAGAGGGGGGAGCCAGTCGGGACGGCCCGGGAACAAGGCACAAAGGCCGGTCAACGCCCCGTTGGCCGGCCATAACAAGACCCGGGGGGCAGCACAAATCGCAAGAGGACACACATAGCCACCCCCTTACCTCCCCACTGCAAATAGGGAGGATGGAGGGACGGTAAGGAGTAGTCGGGGGCGACATGGGCACCCCGATGAAGGAAAGTCGTCGATACACCTTCAAAATCATACCCTTAGATAACACCTTAGATAACACCATACCCTTAGATAACACAAAGTCGTCGATACACTTTCAAAGTCACACCCGTAAACAATTTCGATTTTTTCAATCAGTTTTTCTGCATGCAAGTATGAAATATAAAATGTCGCTATTCCCCACGATACGCGGCAGGCTCAAGTAATTGCAAGGGCGTTGATCAGCCAAGCTCGTCAGCCTGCGCTCGTCGAGTCGGGCCTACGTGACTACTGCTCATGAGCGACTCTCGTCGTGCCAAAGCAAGGGGGGAGACAGACGGAAACCCCCTCGCTCATGCCGTTGACGGCCCCGTCTCGATCCACACACACCGTCATCCAAGATAACCGTTGCTCCTCCCGTCGGAGCTCGCCTCCTAGCTTAGACTTCCCTCCTCCTTCGGGGGTTGGGAAGTAACGAATGCCATAGCCTCATACGGTGTCCGGCTGGCGCTCAGGCCTCCGTGCCAGGGTTTTCTCATGTCCCCGGTCCCTTGCCGACTGTTTACATCACATGTCTAATCGCACGGTGTCCGTCCGTACCCTTCCCCGGTGGTTTATGCTACTAGGGGGCCGCATGTACAAGCCTTCTGTTGTTGCGATCACTCTAGGCTCACTACCTAAGGTATCCTACAGATAACAAGGTATTAACTAGGAGAGGGGTTGGTTGAACATGGATAGAGTCGCTGCTCCGCAAAAGATATGGGGTACGGAAAATTTATTCGAAAGCCCTGCGTACCGGTTTTTTCCGGCGGCGGTCGATCTTGAGGACCTCCGCCGCCGCACCGTGTCGCGTCTCCGGTTGCGACCCTCCTCTAGCATGCTTAACTTCTCGCCTCGCCCTCAAGGGAGACTCGAGACTCACATGGTTTATCGACCGCCAACGAACACCCTGCCCTAGCGCTGCTTCCCGGCTGTCCGCCGTCACCTCCAACTCCCGCCGCCAGCTACAACTACAGATCCGCCCGTTCCCTCCTCGCCGCCAAAAAACGCATCAAATATAGGTCCTGCCCGTGCACAAGATAGTGTTCGAGGAGTACCTAGCTTCGAAAAGAAATATCGGACTAGCCGAGTGGGAGATCATGACGTGGGTGTCCAAACAATGATTTTAAAAGCCCTCCGTACTCATGCTTCGCGACAGCTGCTCATCCGCGGATCGCAGCCACCGGATTTCACCCGCCAAGCCCCCAACCATGCCAAGCATATCACGGCTATAGGGTTACCTACGCCCACCACGAGGAGGTGGGGGTGATTGCCGACGGGCATGCGAGCGCACCCCCCTTCGGAGCCGCCTCTACGCCACCGGCGGGCGCCTGAAGAAAAGCAAAAATGCACAATAGCCTAGGACGTCGAAGGTGGGAGGCATGGAACACGAGTTGCAGAACCCTTTTGCAAGGTATCATGGAGATAGGAACCCAACGTGCAACGAAGAACCAAAGAAAGGCGTTGCATGAACTCTCGACGCACAATAAATCCCCAAGAAATCGAGGGAGAAGAAAACTGAAATTGAAACTTGAAATTGTTCATAGCGAACCGGCAAATTGGACCGACAACTACTTATCGGCCCTCCATTCTCAGCCATGCAAGACTTACGATTAATATAAGACCGGGTCTCTTCGACTCGGTACACCTATCGACACACCTATCCGCAATGAATGTCGACGTTCCTCGGGAGTTAAAAACTGTAAGTAATCGCAGGATTTGCCACAGCCCTCCCGCCTAAGCAGTAACAACGTAATAATCTTGTAATCAAGAAAAATAGATCTAATGATAAATCCATTTGTCAAGTAATGCAAAACTAAACTGCCGCTCGACCTTCACGATGCACGGCCCTCTCCCACCGAACCGGGGTGCCGACCGGCCTAGGCCGATTGGCGTTCGGGAAGGGCGACGGACTAGCCTAATCTAGCTCCCGCATGACTTAAGTCTTGCCGAAGATAGGAGGGGACATGCTGGCAAGAAACCCCTCCTCACGTGGTCGCTCGTCGATCCCGCCGCCGCATCACGTAAGCCCCGCCCCAAGGTCGTTTGCCGCGTATACCGACGCGACGGTCCACCTTGTCGAGGTCCCCCGTCACCTCGAGGGCAGGTGGGGGGGACCGAGGCACACAGATAAAGGAGAAAAATGGCGCTCATGCCTCCGCGTGTGGATTTTCCCCGTTCGTTTCCCCGGTTTTTCACTGTTTAGTACCAAGGTACCTATATGGTAGTCCGACCTGTGCCCGCGCGTCCATCGAGCAACCTCTTTTGAGCGTGGGCCTCCGCGCTCACCCCGGGCCACATTCGCTGCCTATAGGTATGTCGGGGTAGTGGGTGTCGAAAGAGGGGGGGGGGGGGGGGGGGGGGGGGGAGGTTAATCGTCGTCGGATTTTTCGGGCCGCGGAAATTTGTCAAACCCTCCGTGCGGGGATTTTCCTGCGGCGTCGACCCCGAGGGTCGTCGTTGCCATATCGTGTCGCTCCCCCCGTCGCGACCATCCTCCTTGCCCCCCAAGCTTACGCCCCCCCCCCCGGGAGATGTAGCATGTCTACGTAGCAGTTTGCTAGTGAGCACCCTGCCCCGGTGATGCTTCCCAACTAGCTCGACGCCGGTGACGGACACTATTTAGTTTCCAAAAAAGCCCTCCGTATAGGGCTTTCCGGCGGCGGCTGATCCTAAGGATCGGCGCCGCCTCACCCAGCCGCTCCTCCGCTTGCGACCGACCATCGGTTTGTGCCATGTCGTGCCTCACCCCCGGGAAGGTTCGACTGACACATGGCTTGTCGACGGCAAGCGAGCGCCCTTTCCTGGCGCTCCTTCCCGGCTGGCCACCACCACCTCCAACGCCATCGTCCACCGTTGATCCGGCCGCACCCTCCTCGCCATCAACGCTCTTGAGGTACTTGCCCCACCCTATAGAGTAGGATTGTATCATGTAGTACTAGACCGCGAAGAACATATCGGACGGGCCGAGCGGGAGATCTTAGCACCGGTATTGCACAGAAATTATTTTTCAAGAGCCCTATGTACATGGCTTTCCGACAGCTGATGATCCCCCGGATCGCGCTGTCGGCCCTCTTAGCCCCCTACCGTGCTAAGCTTGGCACGGCTACGGGGTTTCCAGCGCCCACCACGGGGAGGTGAGGGGATAACGACGGGCCCGCGAGCGCACCCCCCTCCGGGGCCTCCGCCGCCGTCCAATATAAACTGCGCTTTAAAACCCACCACACCACACCACCTAAGTCATCTGCCCGAGGACGCCCGACAGCCACCCACGCCGACGCACTCGTCGCGTGTGGACATGGTGCATACATGCTCAAGCTAAAGAAGGGGGGGGCGCACTAGTTTGTGAATACGCATACACATGGTGCGCGACATCCCTAGCTTAAATATTATATTATCCTACCTATTCCTAGCGAGTCAACGATTAGCGCGACACTCCACCTGCTTTGATCGTGGCTGCCACTCGTGCCCCACACTGGGTGGAGGACACAGAAAAGGTACTTTGAGACGCCCCGGGGCATCATGCCTAGGGGCCGTCGGGCAACATGCCGACTCTTTGGAACCGCTGTTAGGCACGAGTGCGGCTAGTGGCTCTTACCATTGCATGTCGCTACATGTTGGCGCCGCCGTTCACAATCGCACCGAAACTTCACGCAGCGGTGGCAGCAGCTGACACCTTAGACGACTATGAGGACAAGTCCTATCGTGAGAGCACTCAGGACTCCCCGCCCAGCCCGGATGCACTCTCGCTCGTACATGAGCAGATGGCCATGATTGACTCCCGTCCGGACGCTCAGGCGACAGAGACAACCGATGTGCGCCACCGCGACGCTTTGCGCGACGCACCTCAAATCCATACCTAGTCTCCGGTCCATCTACCACCCCCACGGCGCCCGCCGGCGGCGCAGCGGCGGCGGCCCCGGAGGGGGGTGCGCTCGCTAGCCCGTCGTTATCCCCTCCCCTCCCCGTGGTGGGCGCTGGAAACCCCGCAGCCGTACCAAGCTTGGCACGGGAGGGGGCTAAGAAGGCCGAAAGCGCGATCCGCGGGATCAACAGCTGTCGGGAAAGCCATGTACATAAGGCTTTTGAAAAACAATTTCTGTGCAATACCGGCGCGATGATCTCCCGCTCGGCCCGTCCGATATGTTCTTCGCAGTCTAATGCTATTGGATAGTGTCCTACTTTGAGGGGGTGGGGGATGTACCTCAAGAGCGTTTGATGGCGAGGAGGGTGCGGCCGGATCATCGGTGGGACGCGGGCGTTGGAGTTGGTGGTGGCCAGCCGGGAAGCAGCGCCAGGAAAGGGCGCTCTCTAGCCGTCGACCAGCCATGTGCTAGTCAAACCTTCTCGGGGGTGAGGCACGACATGGCACAGGCCAATGGCCGGTCGTAGGCGGAGTAGCGGCTATGTGAGGCGGCGGCTATCCTCAGGATCAGCCGCCGCAGGAAAGCCCTGTACGGAGGGTTTTTTCGGATTCAAAAAGAATGTCCGTACCCGGCGTCAAGCTAGTTGGGGAGCAGCACCTGGGCAAGGCGCTCACTAGAAGGTTGCTACGTCGACAAGCTACATCTCCCGGGGGGAGGTGTACGATTAGGCGGCAAGGTGGTTGGTCGCGACGAAGGAAGCGACAGGAAAACCCCGTACGGAGTGTTTTGTCTAATTTCCGTGCACCAAAGGCCCGAAGGACCCGGCTACGGTGACCTGCCCCTCCCCCCCCCCCCCCCCCCCCCCCCCCCCCCCCCCCCGGTCGTCGACACCCACTAACCCGACATACCTATATACACAGAGTGTGGGCCCGGGTGAGCGCGGAGGCCCACGCTCAAAAGAGGCTGCTCGGTGGACGCGCGATCGGAGGGGGGAGGGTACGGGCGCACGTCGGACTCCCTCACATGTACTTGGGTACCAGACAAAGGAAAAACCGGGGAAATGAGCGGGGAAAATCCATGCGCGGAGGCAAGAGCACCGGTTTGCCCTTTGTTTGTGTGTCTCGGTCCCCCCACATGCCGTCGAGGTGACGGGGGACCTCGACAAGGAGGAAAGTCGCGCTGGAAGGAGCGGCAACGACCTTGGGGCGGGGTTTACGGGATGCGGCGGCGGGATCGACGAGCGCCCACGTGAGGGTTTTTTTTTGCCAACATGTCCCCTCCTATCTTCGGCAAGACCGAAGTCGCGCGGGAGCTAGATTAGGCTGGCCCGCTGCCTTTCTCGACCGCCGACCGCCTAGGCCGGTCGGCACCCCGGTTCGGCAGGAGCGGGCCGTCCATCGTGAAGGTCGAGCAGCAGTTTAGTTTTGCATTTCTTGACAAGAGGGTTATTTTTCTTGATAACAAAATTATTACGCTGTCACCGCTTAGGCGGGGGGTTGGGGTAATTGCTGCGATTGATTATAGTTTTTTAACTCCCGAGGAACGTCGGCACACAGTGAAGCTAGGTGTGTCGATAAGTGTACGTGGTCGAAGAGAACCCGGGTCAAACTTGCTCGTGCGTCATGTATGGTTGGGTACAGAGACCTGATAGATGGCTGCCGGTCTAGTTTGCCGGTTCGCTATGAACAATTTCAATTTCAATTTCAATACCACCCCCACCACCACACTCATATTTCAACCCTCACGAGCCCCCACCATCCCCACACTTCCCTCATGGCCAGCCCTACCAGCAACGCTCCCTAGGCGCCATGCAACCCCCGTACGGCGGCCCGCATTCCCCGATTGGCCATCCTCAAACCCCAAGTGGTCAGCCACCCTTTCGCGGTGGTCAACCGTTCTCCAACTTACACCCATCGTGGAGGCAATGGTGGACGCGGGGGGCGTCGTCCCACCATTGACCAAGTGGTCATCTACCGCGATGTGCACGAAGCCACCGGCTTCGACAAGGAGTCCCTCAACCGCTCCATGAAGATGAATGTTCCGACCATGGGACCAAGCACTGCCTTCAAGCACTAGAAGAGGAACTTCCCTACCTTAATGTCCCTCAAAGCTGCGTATCTCATTCCCTAGCTCGCTATACGAGAGTCTGGAGTCTGGCTCGACGAAGCTACACATACCTATGCGCACGCCATGTTGTTGCACGCTGCCAGCGAAAACAAGCGCGCTGGCCAAGCTGTCAAGTGCATCTCTTTTTCTCGCCCGGACTGTGCCACTGCCACTTGGGACATATTGTGCGAACATGTGGATGGTTGCTCGTTCGCACGCTCCCTCTCGCTGCTTGATAACCTCATGCTTCGACAACGCTTAGGCCATTCGCTTACATAGCACGTCCACGTCATGGGTCAGACCTTTGACGACTACAACGAGACCTGTGAGATGGTTGATGCCTATGTTGGCATCCATCCTCATAGCATGGGCCTACCGATGCTACGTGGCATTTCCAGCACCGGCCACTTCGGTCAGGCCAAAGCGTGTGTCATCAACGCTTTCGACACCAACTACCTAGTACCTACTATACGCTGACTAAGTGATGGCCAACATCCTCCATGTGGCACAAAACATGGACGACGAACTACCGGACCCGGCACTGATAGCCCTTGCTGGCCCCGCCCCTCCGATCTTTGCGCTTTCCGCCGTTGATCGTTGTTCCAACAACGGACGTGGACACACCCCACGTGGCACTCGCGGCGGTCGTGGACTGCCCAACAAGTGCAGCGCATGTGACACCTTGAACCACATCTTGTCGTCGTGCACAACCTCAGATGACGCACTTCCGAAGTGGACCCTCGCCAAGCGCAAGATTATCATAAAGAAGTATGGCAACCCTTGGCGGTTATACCCTTAATGAGCGACGTCCCCACATACGACCCCGACGTCAAGCCCACTCTCGAGGAATGCACATATTAATATATTGACAATGAGGTGAGTGTCCCCTTCAGCTCCGTAGCGTTCTCATCTTCCCTCGCCCATGGTCGCGACCTCTCTTAGTCTTAAGTGATAGACTCCACTTGCTCGATCAACTTAAAAGCGCTTCGCAGTGACTTCCTTACGTTCGACCAACCCTCCGCTCCTTCTTGCGTTGGTGGGGTATGTGTTGACGTTAAGGGCAGTGGCATAGTCCGAATTACCATTGTGCTGGCGTATGGTCAATCCATTCACCGCACAGTCCATGCGTTGTGCACACAAGAATGGGTGTGCTAAAGCCGTCCGGCAACGGCCACTACCTCCTGCCACATCATCTAGAGCTGCCCCTAAGCCCAACAGCGGATTCGCCCAATGGTGCCGGTCCCCGTGTTGCCCTCACTGCCCAATGCGACCCAGTCAGTGGCATCGCCGGTTCTGCCACCTTAACATGCAAAGCATGCATGCCCATCACACCCACGGTGTCCCAACTAGCCCGGCATTAGCAAGCTCTATAAAAAATGTTTCATGCGATTCATGTTTGCTCCACAAGACCACTGCTGCACCCCGCAGCACCATTGCTTGCACGAAACCATCCCACCCCCTGCGGAACCTCTCCTAAGACATCTGAGGTCTTGTGGATGTCCCATCCACACATGGCCTGCGCTACTGCTTGCTTGTCATCGATCACCACACACACTACATGTGGGTGCGGTTCTTGAAATCCCCGGATGATACATGCTCGGAACTCGAATGCGTCATGTTGAAGATCCGCCACTTGCATGCACGCCATCACCCTTCGTCAAGCCCCTTCGCCAAATTCATTGGATTTACCTCGGACTTTGTCTTTAAGGCTACTACGACCCGTCATATGTGTGCTCGCATGGGCGTCGGTGTACATTTCTCGGCCCCCTATGCCCACCACATGCTCGGAAAAGCCGAACGCCCATGGCCCACAATCTGGGACAACGCATCCGCGATGCTCCACAATATGGCCGTCCCGAATTTCATGTGGCCTTGCGCTAGAGCACGGTTGTGTACCTCCGCAGCCATACCTACAACCTCCTAGTTGGCCTTACCGGTGGCGTCCCCGTCACTCTCTTTACGTCGTCGGCGCCCGACGCCTCCAAGTTCCGGGTCTTCGGGTGCACCGTTTTCGTCAAGGTGCCCGACAAGTTGCGTCGGAAACTCGGCAAGAAAGAATTTCTTGGCGTTATGGTTGGCTATCCGCTTGACGCCCCAGGGTCCCGCATCTACAACTCGGAGACCCGCCGCATCACTACATCAGTCCATGTTTTCCAAGAAAGCACCCCGGGGCTGCGGCGCGCGACTCTCCGTGGACTCGGTGATCGCAAACGCCTTAGATGCCAAAGACCAAAGAGGACATCTTCGAACAGCCCTCCGTGCCCGACTTGATTATTGGTCCACACCACATCCCACTTGGCGCGACACCAATTGCCATTGTCCTCCTTTCCGCCCGATACTGTGTTGAACCGAAATCGTACCGGGCTGCTCTCTCCAACGCCCAAGCACAAGAATGGTAAGGTGCTATGCACAAGGAATACTCCTCCCTCATGGACAGCGGCACATGGGAACTCGTAGACCTTCCCCCCCAACCGCGTGGTCGGCAACAACATGTGGATCTACAAAGTCAAGTCCGACACCGTGGGCGATGTCTGCCGCTTTAAAGTACGTTTCGTCGCTAAAGGTTGCAGCCAACGCGTTGGCCTCGACTATACGGAAACCTTCTCCCCGGTCACCCGCATGGCCAGTCTTCGCATGTTTCTCGCCATTGCGGCCGCACGTGATCTTGAAATGTGTCACTTTGATATCGACAATGCGTTCGTCTACGCTCCCATCAAAGAGGACGTGTACATCCGCCAACTCCTTGGCTTCTCGGATGGAACGCCTGAGGTGTGTTATCTTAAACGCTGCCTCTACGGACTAAAACAGTCCCCTCGCGAGCTCCACATGCTTCTTCGTGCCCGGCTTGTGGACAACGGGTGGCAACCATGCATCTCGAACCCGTGCATCTACATCTTCCGCGCTGGTCACGTTTTCGCTATGATCGCACTCTACGTGGACGACATCCCCGCAGCTTGCAATGATGCTACTTGGCTTACATCGTTTAAGGCACACCTTGGTGCCCGGGTCAAAATCAAAGACTTGGGTGACCTCTCACAACTCCTCGGCATGCACATCACCGGCAACCGCTTAGCCCGCACCATTTCTCTGGATCAGTCTAAATACCTGCGCGACATCCTCGCCAAGTACAGCATGACCGACTGTAAGCCCTGGTCCCTCCCTATGGACCCAGGTTTCCTTTCCGGCCTCGCGCACATGGCCTCCCCTCCCCTTACCGGAGTGGCTAAGGAGGTCTACCCCAGCCTCCTCGGCAACCTTCAATACGCGGCAGTTTGCACGCGTCCCGATGTTACCACGGCGTTGAGCATCCTTGGCTCCGCCCATGCCAATCCCACGGAGGCTCACTTGCATACCTTGAAGAAGGTCCTTCGATATCTCCATGGCACTGTCGACATGCGCATGACGTTAGGGAGGGGCACGGAGCATAGTCTCCAAATTACATGCTTTGCCGACGTAGACTAGGCAAACCACAGTAGCACTCGCAAGTCACGTTCATGCTATATCTTTACCCTCGGACGCGGACCCATAAGCTACAAGTATAAACAACAAACGTGTGTGGCCCAATCCACTTGTGAAGCTGAGTGTTACTCTGCGGCTAGCGCCACCAAGGAGGGACTCCACCTCCGCCAACCTATGGGAAAGATCTTCAACCCTCCTATCACCGAAACCACCACCATATGGGAGGACAACCAAAGCGCCATCGCGTACTCCAAAAATGCCTTGGTCAACGAAAAGACTAAACACATATGTATGAAGTGGCACTTCCTAAAGGACCACGTGCAACAGGGGACAATCAAATTGAGATATCTCCCCACATACCAAGTGGTCGCTGACATGTTCACCAAACCACTACCAGGACTTGCAATGACAAGAGACCGAAGTGCAATCTTGGGAGGCGCAGATCCAATGCAACGCTTCATCCCGTAGCTACCTTGTAGTAATGCCTAAGTAAACCCTAAAAACCCTAAAACCCTAAACCAGTTATTAGTTGCAGATAGCTATCGTAAGCTATGCTAGATATGACTGGTACATGTCTAGATCGGACATACCGATACTCCGTTTGATTCGGTGTGAGAGCTGTCGCTAGGCTACAACTTTCACACTTCCGTTGTCCCGACACAACGCCTCGGGCTGGTCGTCTTTGTGACTCTCCTACTTGCGTGACTGTGATTGTAACTACGTATGCGTTAGCTATCTTCCATACTGAACGTGTTTGCACGGTTCAACAGAAATCCAAAGAGCCCATAACGCATTTTTTCCCCGCGCAGAGATGCCTTTCATTGTGCTCCGGGCGGGGGATCTAGATGATTTGGAAGGGCGGACACAACACAAGATGGGGCATGTAAACCCCCCTCATGCAGCCTCTCACTTACTTGGCGGCAATCACATAAACGACTTCATCATGCAAAGCGCGTGAGCTTCCTTATTACCCGCTTGGGTTAGGCTCATGGGTGTTCGAATAAACTTACCATGAGGAGAGAGAGCGAATCCCTTGTAGGAATATGGAATGCCATCCACTGGACCAGGGAGTAATCCCATGGCTAAGTAATAAATATGCTCTTTGAAAGACTTATCCGACTACGTGCACGCCCTCTTCGACTCCTTATTATGGTTATAAAGAACGCACCTCACGGCGTAGCTGCATCTGGGGTATACTTCGTCGTCTAGCACCTATGCACCGTCACTACTCGTCCCAACCCCGTCTCTCATATCAATAGCGCCATCATCAACGCGCCCGTAGTAAAAATAATCCACTCGGTTTCCG
>JAPMLY010000571.1:72500-92500 GCA_026401115.1 Tetraselmis chui
TGCATTCATATACTCATTCATTCATTCACCCATCTACCCGTCCATCCGTCCATTCATCCTTTGATTCATTGAATGATTCATTCACCCATCCATACATTCATTTATTGTCCATTCATTTGTCATTAATTCATTAATTCATCCATTCACGAATTCATTCATTTATCATTAATTCATCCATTCATTTATTCATCCATTCACTCCCTTCTCAACATTTGTTGGTTCATCCGTTTGTTCAACCGTTCATCCCTTCATGCACTCATGCATGCACGATGCATGCATGCATTAGTTAGTTCACGCATCCATCCGTGCATTCATATATCGATTCATTGTTTCATTCATTAATTAAAACATTCATCATTCATTAACTTAATATTTCATTCATTATTTTATTCGTTTAATCATATATTCATTGGATTAGCCGCCCACTTGTGCTTTCCATCTGTCGCACGGTTCTTTGCTTGATTATAGTCAATTAGACTGGGAAGGACGCAACAGCGACTGTCGAGGTCGTCAGCTATTTCTTCGATCTGATCGGCACTGCGGGGTTTTCCGGTCGTACAGGTGCGATTGTCGGAGGCTCCGCCGCGCGGCGACCTTCGCACCACCAACCCCGTCCTCACGTGGCACACGCTGAGCAAAGAGGAGGTGAAGAGCAAAGTGTGCGAAAGCGAGGCGCGGCGCGCGGCGCAGGGTCGCCGTATGAAGAAGGAGCAAGAGGACATCGAGTTTCGGACAATCGAGTCGATGACGCACAAACTGGCATTTAAACGAAACCCCCGTCACCCGCCCTCTCGGCCGCCCGGCGGCTTCCAAGGCAGAGTGGAGCACCGCTACAAATGGGGCGTCGGAAAGATCCCCGAAGTGCGACACCCAATGAAGGCCACGCTCACGAGTGACCCGTCCATCGTCGTCGTCGTCGAGCCACCCGTCATCACTTTCACCGACTACCGTGCGTTTCTCCCTTCGAACACTGTATTGAACTGCTAGTCACGAGTTGAACATAGTACAACATAAGTGTCCAAATGACATAGACACCTGTTTCTGGGAACACAGATTCAATGTACTGCACAGGTCGGTGATGATTTTTGGATGTGCGCGGTTGTTCAGAAATTGGACAGGTGTACAAAATGGACGTGAGGCTGCGGAACGTGTCCAACCTTCTCCGCCGCGTGCGGCTGCTCCCGCCCAAGAGCCCCTTCTTCTTCCTCTCGTTGGTGCAGTTCCCGAAGGAGCACGGCTTCATTGCGCCGGGTATGAACGCGGTCGTGACCGTCATGTTCACGCCCGACAGCCTCGCCGACTTTGAAGACTTTTTTACGGTGGACACCGAGCTCAAGGTGGGTCGCTCCTCGCCGCGTCCTTTATTCTCCCTCATCTATTTCATATCCTACTACACTAATTAGCTTAAATTTGTGAGTGTGAGAGCGTACTCTTTTGTGAGTGTGTGTATGCTTGTGTGAGTGTGTGTGTGAGTGTGTGTGTGTGTGTGTGTGTGTGTGTGTGTGTGTGTGTGTGTGTGTGTGTGTGTGTGTGTGTGTGTGTGTGTGTGTGTGTGTGTGTGTGTGTTTGCTATGTGTGTATGCGATGTGTGTGTGTGTGTGTGTGTGTGTGTGTGTGTGTGTGTGTGTGTGTGTGTGTGTGTCCCCTTGTCATTAGCTCGACTGGAATCGGGGCAACACATACGATTTTATGAGTATGGAAAACAGTTGCTGATTGGTATCACTAACTTCATTGGTGGAGGATTAGCGACCAAAGTGATGTCAACAAAGTATTGCGCAGTGACACTCATACGTACTGCGCGTCGCTGCGATGGTAGCCGACAAAGTATTGCGCATTGACACATGTGTGGGTACGTAATTGACTACGATGATACCGTACCCGCACTACGATGGTGCCCGTAGAGCTGCTCGTCGCTGTCCTATACTACACGGAATTGTCTTACAAGAAAAAGCAGCGGAGACCAACACTCTTATACAAGCAAATAGAATGAAAGAGGAAACAAGGTCGCTATCCTATACGTGCATAGTGATATCCTATCTAAATGATTCCGAGAATACAGATACACCTAGCGACACAGGGTGTGTATGCATGATTACAAAAAATGCAAACACACAATGTGTGTGTGTGAGAAAGAGAGAGAGAGAGAGAAAGTGTGTGCGTGTGTGTGTGTGTGTGTGTGTGTGTGTGTGTGTGTGTGTGTGTGTGTGTGTGTTTGTGTGTGTGAGTGTGTGTGTGCGAGCGAAAGTGCGAAATCAGTAGAAAGGCAATGCGGCGCTGAGGTACAACTACGGGCTACTCGTATTCCTTTACCTCCTTAATATTTCCTCGACGTTACAAAATCTATCGTCTTTAAATGCTATATAATATCATTAAACGATTAAGCGATTCCAAATCTTTGATGTTTTTAATCAAAACTAAAATGGTCCGTTGAAATCCACGACTCATTCGCAGCATTTCGTTTGCTTTCCGTATCGATTAGCAATGAACTCGGTTAGGCGCTTTATTGTTTTGTGAACATGCTCCGTCTATTAAAATGTCAGCAGTATTACTGTGTTATGTCTAAGGAGTATCTAAGTAATATGTCTTGGTCCGTTATACGATTTTATGCGATAAATCTATAAGGCGCGCAATTAAATGTAGCCGCCATACGATTTATTACAATTCCCCGGCAGCATGTGTACTCGCCGTGTTGTTGTAGCGAGCCGCGAGTGCCGCGAGCTCGCTGATTTTGGGTCGTACGTACTCCGTGTAGGGTGAGCGGAGCAGTTTTACGGTCCCGTTGCTGGCGCAGCGCCACCCGCCGGTGCTCAGTCTGCCGGAGGAGATGGCGGTGGGGCAGGTGGTGGTGGGGAACGAGCAGGTGACGGAGGTGGGCTTCCAGAACGAAGGCGGCCCCGGTCGATTCAAACTCGTCGCGGATAAAGACTGGCCGCACAATGTGGAGGCCGCCCCCGGCGATGTCATGACTGCAGGAGCCTTCAAGTAAGAAACCTCCTCGACCTCCCGTCCGTCGAGGTTCCCCGTTTCATTGCCTGGGACCAGCCGATGAACAGCGAGTCTGTACTTTTTATGAAGTCAAGCGAGCCAATTACGAAAACCCTTTCCCTATGTGACACGCGTTATACGCCTCTCAATACCGATCTATGGCTTGGAAGCAATTTGGCGCAGCTCCCAAACCCTGAACCCTTCGTGCGAGTATACCTTTTTCATGTTCGGTTAAGGGCACAATTTCTTTACTTTTCCATTTTCCTCAATTTCTTTACTTAAAAAACATTTGTTTTGTATTGAATGTAGATTCAGCGCTGGTCTGATTATGCTGACAATGTTTTGTGCTGGATTATTGTGTAATACAGGATTTGGCCAGCACAGTTTGAGGTAGCCACCGGGCAGCTAGCCTCTCTGTACGTCGCCTTCACGCCCGACCTGCCCGCCGACTACCGAGAGACCTTCCACCTCGTCTGCGACAACTGTCAGGCGAGGCCGCATTCCATCACCACCTAACACAATTTATGCTAGTGTCAGTCCTTGTCGTATATGTATCCTATGTATTTCAATCCTCTGGACGCGTTTATCAAAAGCAGACGCGAGCCTACCATACGAGGATATTGGTACCGGAACACAAGGCTGTTTTTGAAACATCTGTGCGAGATACATGACATGTTTTTTTCGGGAAACTTGTTGACGTCATTGTTATTTTTCGCAACGTTTCCACATGCTTCAACGTAAGCTGTAACAACAAAGGTACAGCAAAACCAAAAGTAAGCAAATCACTGCGCTGTCTATGAGGGCATGCGAGATTAAACGGCCGTACAGTGAAGGAAATGATGAGACCGATGTTCACTATTGTATTTTCATAACCAATACTTTTTCAAATAGCTGCGTGTCCATGTTATACCTAGGATGAGTAATGCGTCCTCCGTGTAATTATGGAAGCATGTGTTTAATTGTAATTACATGTGTAATTACAGGGCTCGGATGGGGCTTTTGAGTTTTAGGTTTAGGGTTTTGAGGTTTAGGATACCCTTAACTCCAGACCCGTCTGTGGGGCTATATGAGGCGACCGCGCAAGGGCTGGCGCGCACGGCGCGGTCACAAAGTATTACATCCGTAATCATGGGACCTCTTGCATTACTGTAATTACATGTGTCCTTACCAAGGGGGGGGGGGCATTAGTCATCCTACTGTTATACCATTTCTTTTACCCACACCTTCCTTTCTCTGCGAATATTGCACTATCCCGCTCACTGACTCGTTTGTAGCAGATCTTTTCTAGCAACGGGTGGGGCAATCTAGATTACACTGCTATGTACCTTTTGATTTTGTAAGTAACTTGTGTTACTCCTGTATTTTCCGTGCGCAGGTTAAGACGTTTCAGGCTCAAGGCAACGGCACGGTGGTGGAAATGACGGCGCTGGAAGTGGACGGCCGGCCGCTTACGCCGGGCGAGCTAGGGTTACCGCTTTGGTTTGGGGAGGTCGCGGCCGGCAGCACGTACTCCCGCACGATTGCCGTACGGAACGACGGCGGCGTGCCTCTGCCCTTTGTATGGCAGCAGACCGAGAAGCGGCTGATGGACCGTCAGGTTGGGCCGCTGTACTTAATGAGTATACTTAATGAATGCAGTCGATTTGTTAAATTAAATTATTTGAGTATGGTTACTTTGTGTCTCGCAGCTCTTGAGTATTTTCTTTCTTACATGCGCATGAAGCAATATTCTATGCATTTCAGATTTCAATTCTGATGGAATCCACGTTTTCGGGAAATTTAAATACACAAACGCTCCGTAATTTGATGCAGTCATCGGTATATTTACTATGGACTTTGGTAAAACTATTCTAATTGTGATCGTTGGCATTTCATCGATTTTGCTTGAAATGACTCGTGTAATGACCACAAGAAATACTCTTCTGCTACGGCGCATGATTCTCAGCTTTACAGGCTTGACGCGAATTTTCTTCTTCTGAATCACTGCATTATTTCCTACGTAATTTTTGGCAGTACTACCAAATTGTGAAGTTTGCGATATATGATGTTTTGCTTAGTGATTATTTCTCGGGGGGCTGCCACTGACGTACGCACTTATTTTGAACTGTCTTGCTTTCCGTTCCAGGCGAAGAGCGCGGCCGCGCGGCTGGAGGCATTGGGCGGCTCGGTGGGGGACAAGCAGCGCAACTTGCAAGCCGTCGTGCGGGAGGAGTTGGACCTTACATGGCTCGGCGCCGTCGAGCGGTATTTTTCTGTCGACCCGCCGGCCGGGCGCATCGAACCCGGCGAGACGACGACCTTCACGTTGACGTTTGTCCCGACCGCGGTTCAGCATTACGTGGGCTGGTTGCAGCTGCTCGTGGACACGGCGGTGGAGGGCACGCCGGGGACCAAGCCCGACACCCTCGCGCTCGAGGTATCTCTCACCGCCGACGCATTCATATCGTTAAGTACATCGCACCGTCCAAGCATCTTTTCCACCTGTCCGAGCGTTGCCTCCGACGGTTGGGACTTTAGACACCTATTCCGTTCTTATTGTTTTAGGCTGTTTGATACGTCTGCTAATGATGGTATTCCTCGTACGAAATAAGACTTTGTGGCGATTATAAAAGGAGCATTACGCAGGCTGCACTCTCAATGTTAAAGTTTTGCACAAAGAAAAAGTTGCGTGGGCGTTGCGAGTAATAAACGTTTGTTTTCAAAGCTTTTTTTCATTTTGAGAATTTTACAGGAATGTCATGTTCGGCGATTAGGTTTTTATTTATTGTTTTAGTTGGCGGCCCCGTTTTGTTTTGCCTCCCCTGTTAGAAAGCTGCTTTGCCCAGTTTGATAAGCAAGTTCTCCGAATGATATATTTTCAGTTTTGCACAAGAAAACAATGCGTGGGCGTTGCGAAAAATAGATGCTTGTTTTCAGTGGTTTTATTCATTCTGAGAATGTTATAAAAATTTCATAATTGGCGATTATTATGTTTTTATTGATTGTTTTAGATTGCGCACACCTATTTATGGCTCCGCAATTAGAAACCTGCTTTAGCCCAGTCTTGTAGTGGTCCAAATGACAAGTGCTCCGAATGACATATTTTCGGGTCCTGAGCAAAGCAGCAGAGTAGCAACAAGATTACGACGAGGTTTAGGTCTTAGGGCTTTGTGGGGAGCTCGATAGAGAGGTACCTAGCAGTACTTTAAATAGTTAATCGAAAGAGAAAAGGAAGTACCCTCTCCCTTTTCGAGAAATATCGACACCTAAAACAACAAATAAACACTTAATAAGCACCTTTTCGAGAGATTCGTTGTTTCGCTTTAACCCTTAATTTTCTTTTAATGAAGAGGAAACAACTTCGCCGCCTTGCTGCTCGTTTTGCCTCAGGTGGGGTTGGAGGGCATCGGGGCTGCCGTCGACACGGTCCTCGGCCCGCGCGTTGTCGACTTGCGGTGCGCGCCGCTGCTGCGCGGCCACGCGGCGCAGGCCTCGATGATGCTGCACAACCTATCGACCGCGCCCGCCATCTTCGAGTTCTCAGGCATGACGGACGACGTGGAGCTCAGCCCCGAGAGTGGGGTGGTGCCGCCAGGTGGGAGCAGCACCGCCAATAAGACATACTTCCAACCCATCATCGGAGAAATTTAAGGAGTTCCTTAATCTTGTTTACAAATTTCTAACTCTACCGCCGCATACCGCATCCCGAAATCCGTTTCAAGACACCTCTTCGGAACGATTCATATCGATTCAGGTGCTTTGTTTGTTTTGTTGGCCTCATAAGTAGTCTTGCTTCTTTAAGATCGTATGCGGTGGTTTTATTGAAATTGTCGTGTTGTCGGTATTCCGAATAACCCCGACAGGCAGTGCTTTGGAGGTCGACGTCGTGGTGACGGCGTCTACGGAAGGCGAACACACCGCACGCTTGGAGTGCGCCGTGCGGAATGGACAGACGGCTACCATCCCCGTCTCCTACCTCGTGGAACGTAAGGCCCTTCTCTCGTTCGCCCTTGCATTAATGTCGCAAAACACATACTTGTAATATATAATCCATATCAGCAAAATTGACATATTATTTACAAAAACTACGCATCTGTGAAATAAAAATAGACTTATAATACGCAAGTTGTAGACCCGCTTATCCTTCCGTTTTGATATTTATTTGCTGAACGACATGTTTCATCTTTCATTCGTATGGCTGCGCCCATTGACTCGCGTTAACGACATCTGATCAAATGAAGTGCTCTCGGGGTTGTTTATTGTAATTAAGACGTAGCGACGCACTGATTCCCAAGCTCACACCCCCTCTTACGCCCTTTTGCATTCAGTTATGTCAGCTTAACACATGGCGTCATAAGTTCCTGAAGTGCATGCTGAGCACTGGCTCCACCTCCCGGTTCCCAAATCAGCGGAGGGATTGATGGGATTTGCACATTGTCTTGTGACCACTGATTATATATAGGGTGGTTTTAGGGTTTAAAACCCTAAACCCTAGAGAGTATGGATATCATGTTACGATTATAACTCGAACATATTCTGAGGAGGAGAAGGATCAACGTGTCCAGGTTCAAAAGATAATCAATATTGCCAACGGTCCTCTCGTAATCATGTATCAGTCCGATCCAAGTATCGATCTGTCTTGCGATGATCAGCAGACTCGCAAAATGTTGGTTGTTGATTTTGTTCGAGGTCGATTGCTTCGGGAGATTTTGCAGCAACTTGAATTCATTGCGATCGTCGAACGTAAGGCACAATGATAAAAGGAATTACGCTACAATCAGTGTATAAATAATGTCGGTATATACATATTTTCTTTCGAAAGGCGCAAATAGTACGCCTCGTCTGCCTGAGCGCCCCTCGATTTGTTTAACGTGAGTTGCCTCGTGCCTGCCGCAGCGCCCACCGTGCTGATCGACAACGCAAACGTGGACTTCGAGATGGTTCAACTGCGGACGTGTGCGCGCCAACTTGTGACGTTGCGGAACCCCGCCGGCGTTTCCGCTTTCTGGGCGATGCGCGAGATTTTGGCCGACGGGCGGCCCTCCGCTCTGCGGCTTCAGTTTGAGCCTGCGGGCGGGACGCTTCCGGCAGGGGAGAGCATAGAGGTCACGGTTTTATGCTCGCCCACCGTTGCCGGCGCATTGCGCAGCACCATCGTGGTCGAAACGGAATCGACAACGGTGGGGACAGCTCGTTCCATATTATGTGTATACTGTGTATGTTTCACATATACTCATAGTAAATTCAATTATCATGCTTCTTAATATTGTCAAACTCCTTAATCATTACTGGCAGTGTATTGTAATTCTGATTGACATATATACCAACTGTTTATTGATCATGATTCCCGGGAACAAAAGCTGCCTTTTCTTGGATTGAACAGCGGGACAGCAACCGCAAAAAAATTGCGTGAAATTATAATCACACCGCCCGAGTTGCCAACGCTGCCGCCGACAACACACAATTGCGTGCCCTGCAGAGCCGACACCTGGACGTGCGGGCGGATGTCGTGGAGCCTCGCGTATGCGTCGAGCCTGCGCTGTTCGAGCTTGGCAACGTTTACGAGGGCGTCGTTCTTTCGCGCGAGTTGCGCATCATCAACCAAACGCAGCTCGGGACGCGCTGGTCGTGGGATGGCGGGCTGTACGGGGAGGGTGCGGGTGCGATGCAGCTCAAGCTGGAGCCGCGTGGCGGTTTCTTGCAGCCTTTCGAGGTACGCTGCGTGTGCTGTCTTAGCGGCGTTGCTCTTTGGTTGAAATATACAAATGACTTGGGTTTCGCTGTACTTTTTTTCCCGATGCATTTTTATATTTGGAATTACTTTGCGGATACTACGAGTATTATTGGCGGCATTCTAACAGTTTTTATCGGAGCTGTTTTTCTTCAGAGTTCCAAGCCATTGATATGGTCGTTATGGAACAGCTTGCTTTCAAAAATTCAACCCCAAAGAATACACACTGCGCAACAAAGGCAGTAAGCCGTATTCGACATTGGTGTTGGCATTTTTCTCCAAGCGGCGGTGGCGATGGGCAATTGCTGATCAGTCCCCCCCGCGTTTCTATGGACAGGAAGTTTGGGTGGATGCGGTATACATGCCGATGGCTCCCTTTCCCGGGATGGACGTGATCGCGGGGCTGACGTTGCAAGGAAGCGATCGGCCGGCGGGACTGCGCACGACTGCCGACATCTGCGGCCTTGACGTGCAGCTCGACATTGTGGCGCCGGGGAAGCGCTCCGGTGCGCCTCAAATGAAAAAAAATTGTTTCGAAATTACGCGCGTGAATTTGAATAGTTTGTGCTTAAATTTGAGCAAGTACGATTATATCCGCATTAATAACACGGCTTTGTGTCAATTTAACAAATTAGGCATGTATTTTCACCGCGTTTATCAAGGAATCATGATGTCAGTCTTTTTTATGAAGCATTGTTTACAATTTATTCAGCATGTTATTCCACCGACGAGATATATGTGATATTAATTCTTATTGGACGTGCCCTCGTATTCAACCCGTAAAATTGTTTATGTGTGCAGTCTTACCCAAGAAGGGGAGCCGAGTGACGCCGGTGCCACGGAAGGATCTTCGCCTGGACTTTGGCCTTACCTGCACCATAGGCGAGACGCAGACACGGACGCTCGTTCTTCGCAACAACACCGCTATGCCCGCGCCGGTTAGCGTTTGGGTGGACAAGTTCGAGGCGCCGCCGATAGAGATGGAGGACTTGCCGGTCGGTGGCGGGAGAGGGCGCTCGCGCTCCGGGTCGACATCTTACGACCCGTCGAGCTCGATCACGAGCACAGCGAAGCGCGCAACGAGACGCGTGCGGCTCGCGGGTGGGGAGCAGGAGACGCGAAATCCTTTCATCAGCACTGACGGCCAAGCGATGATGGCCACCCGACGCAATAAGGTGCGCCGGAAGAAAGGATTTCCGGATTTTTGTGTCTGACTTTTCCTTAACCTTTACATTCAAAACAACATGATGAAAGTAACGGCCTCATTTTCTTTCCGGTATTTGAACATTCCCGGTTCCATTTTTGATTATGACTGTGTATATGCGGATTGATCGCGTGTTTTTACACTAAATGTGAGGGTTCAATGACGATGTGCGAGCGGTAATGATTATGAAATGTGGATTTCATGTTATTTTGAAATCTTTTGTGTTTAGTTTTTGTTATTGCATGCTGCCATCTTTTCAAAAAGTCTGCCATCTCTTCTGAAGCATGAAACTTGAAAAAAATTAACGGTACTTTTCTGTATTGTTATGGATTGCGGTGCATTGCCCACTGATCATAACTGCTTTGGGTTTTTTGCGGGGCGCTATCCTTTTTTGTCCCTATTTTTGCAATCATATGTTCCCTATTTCAGTTTTACGGGGTTTATTATTTTATATAGGATGTATGTGCAAAATTCACATCCTTATCTGATCGACGAACAAGGACATGCTTAAAATTCAACCGATTTTGTTACCCGCATGCTATTGTTTTTGGAAGACGCCTCGCCACAAAATAAAAATGAAATTCTAAATGGCCACACCATATTTTCTTGACGCGAGTAGAGCATTTTTTCGTATCCACATTCGCGAACGTGCAGTCGCTAACGCACTTTGCCGTCCACTGCAGGCGGCGGCGCGGGATATTCTTGGCGAGAAAGGCATCGCCATCAGTTGCGTCCCGGCGCAGGCGTTGCTCCACCCCTGGGACGAGCTTCGCGTGACGGTGGCCGCCGCGACGGACATGCTGGGCGTGTATCAGGACGTACTGCACGTTCGGTGCGGGACGCTGCCAGCGTGGGACATACCGTTGCGCCTCGGCGTCGTCGGCACGCCGCTTCAAATTCAGACGGAGCGAAGGCTGCCGGACGGTCTGACGGTGGAACGGGTGTCGGAGACGACGCTCGCCTTTGGCGACGTACCCTCCGGCATCCGTCACACCCGCACCTTCCACGTCGTCAACACTTCAAACCTAGATATGCAAATCGACTGGCAGGTGCTCGTGCACTGTTCGCACCCGGAGAGAAAGGTACGGAGGCGGTGTCCCATGTACGGCGTAAAGTAATGCTTTTCTAATATACGGCCGAAACTTCCCGCGTTGTCTTGGACCTTCACGTGTCCTGAAGCAGCCTCCAAGAATCGACAAGCTTGCTTCGTTTTCGAAATGATTAGTTTCGAATTACTCGCCGGTTGTCTTGGTCCATGTGTAAGTAAACTGTACTTGCTCAATATTATAGGCGCTTTATCATACTCCAATTAAATAATGTATATTGTATTTATTTATAGTTTTGCCTTTGGGGGTTGATCATCTGCTTTGCTTTGCCATACGTTGTTTTGCACATCGGTTGATTTGAATTTGAGAGAGAGACGGAAACGGTTTGTGGTATGCCCAAGCATCTTATTCTCGTGGAGATAGTAGACTGGAACCCCAAGGAAGGATAGTCGTAAACTCTTTTAGACGATTTAGATCTCGGCTCGTCGTATCTTGCTAGATTCGCCGACCCGGGAAGGTCTCCCTCCAAGAAGCCGCACCCCCTTTGAAGTTGTGTTTCCAATTGAAGTTAGATTGAGGCCATACCCACTATATCATAAATTAGGCGCAAAAAGCGCCTCAACCCTGTCCTGCAGATATGTCTTTGTCCGAATTTTTTTAGTTTTGGTTGTAAGAACGCGCTTCGATGTGCCTTTTATGTGCCTTTTTTGGCACTTTGTTTTCGCTTTAGTAAATGAATGTAGGAAGGTGGTAATAGCGGCTACATTTAAGTTGCGTGCATCAAACAATCAGACTGCATACTTTACATACTTTGTGCACTTCCATCCAAATGAAATGAAACCCACCACGTACTACTCCCAACTCAACTCAATCCGCCCATAGCTCGAGCTCCCCAATGTAGCAAAATCTAAGCAGATGCTCGTACTTCATGCAAAACATTCCGTAATTGCGCAGGGATGATACTAATGTCTGAATATATTGATTGGAGTGTGCCCCAATGATTCATCCAAATCCCATCTTTTGGAAACGGGTGAATTTTATTTTCCTTGATTTCAAAAAGGCGACTTCCTGATTTGTTTCGTTATCTGTGTCGCACGCGAAGATTGCGGTGAATCGGCTGGCGGTGGACGAGGAGAGCGAGGCGGTGACGATGGATTGGGAGTTTCACGGCCACACTCCGCCGGAGCCGCCCTTTGAGGTGGAGCCCTTCGAGTGCGTGATCAAGGCGGGGCAGACGTCGGGTTTCCGGCTGACCTTCTTCCACCAGGGCCCCGCCTTCGAGAGCGGCTTTCTGTTGGGCACGCAGCGAATGTACTCGCCCGACAGCGAACTGCGACTGGCGATGTGGGAGGGCGAGGACGGGCGACTCGAAACTCGCCTCGACGGCGCCTTCCATGCGCACGCTGCCCCGCCGCACCTCGACCCGAAACCGATCAAACTCCACTTTACGGTACGCCCCTCGCTTTCTTACAAACTCGCCATTTTTGTCTAAGAATTTATCAATATTTAACTTCAATCCCGGTATTTACGAAACAATTACACCAGCAATTATTTCAAAATGATGCTAAATATGTGCACTCATGTCGTAATTTTGAAAATTCAGTCTGTTGCAGACGACGAGTTTATAGGGAATTTGTAGGTCGTAGATTCCATTCTTCCATATTCCTGCCCATTATTATTGTGCTCGTATCGCCGTGTCCATTTTATGTGTGGGTCGACTGGACCTTTCCGATTTTTCGTATTGTTGTCTTCGCGTTTGTTTTCAATCACATAACCCGCAAAATATATTCGATTGCAAACGTCATTTAATGGCCCAAATGAAATATTGTGGTCAATTTATTATTTTTATTTTCATGATTTTGTCTTCGGATATAAAACAAAAACATATTAGTAGTCCTAACTCTTGATTTTTCAAATTGCACTCATACATAATTTTCAGATTATTATACAATAATCACTATCTGCTAAAATAAAATTTTCATTCCTTGTTTTTTTTAATGTTTTTAAAAATATTTTTTCGTTGCACAGGCGGAGGCCAAGGCGTCCTACCTCGAGCCCGACTTCACGGATGCGCTGCGGTGGGCGGTGTGGAGCTGCCACAACCCCGCCACCCACCCCTCTTTCGTCCGCCACGTCACCTTCTCCAACCTCAACCGCATGCCCGTCGCCTTCTCCTGCGACACCACCGGACTCTTCGACATCCTCGCCGTCGAGTCCTCCTTCCCGGAGCTGCCGGACGACTTGGTGAGTGTCCCCTCCGCCGACTGACATGTGCACTGGCATGACACTATTCATCCATTGTCGACACTCATTATTACATTTTTTTTCCTCAAATCAATCGTTGGATAATTAAGTACACCAAACTAACTTGAAAACATGATTATATCAGCTTGGCGTAGTTTTTTTCAGGTCGGCCATTCTATTTTTTTCGCACGACTTACATTTTTGGGGTTTTCTTATTAATACGATTAGCCGCAGACTACGGTACGGGTACGAGTCGTTGAATTGATAATGCCCAATAAGAAATATGAAAATGTTGTCGTCGATGTTATTCGTTATAATTTTTTTTACCATTTGATTTGTATTTCTTACGTCACCGATTCTCATCTTTCGCGGATGGTGGCAAAGTTCACCTAAGAACCGGCCTTACATCACCGATTCGTAAATGGTATATTTAACTCTAGAATTGTAATTGGTTGTGTGGACCAATTCTGCGAAATAACCCATTTGTTTGACTCCGCTCGCCGTGTCGCCCGACGAAACCCACTACTCGCCCAACCGCTTCAACCTCGCGCATTTCAATAAAATCCAACATCGTGTAATTTACGTCGTCCACACTATTATTTGCACCCCAGTCGAAATTTGCGATCCTTTTGTGTTGTGTATGCGATACGAGTTGATTTGGTGAATAGCGGTGAAAACTTTTTGTGTCCGAGTGTTAATGGTGTTGAGACGACGGGGGTCACGGTCGAGCGTTGGCGTGCTCGTGTTTACGAGGGTCATCGTGAACGTCCAAAGCGCCATTTCGAGGCAATGATACTCTTCCGCTCCTGCTTTGACATAGTTAAAAGGGGTTCGAGTAATTTAATGATGCATTGTGCGTGCGTCCGCCTTTTTTTGATTACAATTTTCACGCGACCTCGAAGTCTCGACCATACTATCGTCGACAATGCTGTCGTCGTCTTCCTCACCGCCGACCACTTGTCTTGCCTCTCTCCTCACCGGACAATACTTCGATGTGTTATACTTATTTGCGTCTTTCATGTTTGCAGGGGGCGATGCAGACGGCGACGGTGAAGACGCTCGGCGGGATGCCTGCGACGGTGCTGCCGCCGCGAGAGAATGTGGACCTCAAACTTTGCTTCCGCCCCGAAAAGGTGCGCCGCCAAATGCATTATATGTAATGTTATGATTGGGTTGCGCTCTCAGAAACAAATGCCCACTCCCTCACAACCTCACCGAAATTGACGTTAATAATTAAAATGGAGATGAGAAAAAGCGTTCTTTATCATACCATTGACTGAAACATTCGAAATTTGTCGAGTGTTATTGTATTTGTGACCTTTGGCAGGTTCGTGCAAGGTGGCGTTTGTATCTGCACGTAGTTGACTTTCTTCGCATGGCCGTTTACTTTTACGGTTGCATTTCACGGCGACAATTGAGCCGGTTAAGTACCACACTCGTTCGGTCGCGCGACTGAGGCGGTTTTTTTGTTGGACGACGTTGCAGGTGAAGGAGGCTGAGGAGGAGCGCGTGGATTACGAAACGGCCGGCGTGCTAAGAATGCACTACCAGAACGGCGACCGGCAGGACTACCAGTTGGGCGCGGCCGTGACGCATCCCGCGCTCACGGCCTCCCGCGACTGGATCCACTTCAACGCGGTACACGTCGACGCGCCGAAACCGCTCGAGGTCGTGCTCACGAACACAACGGCCGCGGACGCCGAGTGGATTGTCGTTGAGGAAGGCGTCGAGCCAAAGTTTTCAACGCCCGGAAGTACGGTGCCGTCGCGAGGGGAGTCGAGCACGGTGGGCGAGTTTCGGGTGTCGCCCGGAAGCGGCCTACTTCGCGGAACTGGTCTACAGACAGCGAAGCAGGAGCGGGTGACTATCACGATGTCGCCGCCCTCGGACGGCACCTTCACTCGGCGAATACGGTTCGCGGTGCGGAAGGGTCGGGGGGTGACGGTGGAGGTGGTGGGCGAGGGCACATACGACGAGCACCGGGAGCATCAGGTCAAGCTGAAGGTGCTCAAGTGAAATTATTATTTCAAGGCAAAGCGCGTGTTCTCTAGATTTGACTGGTACCCGTACGGTAGTGCCCACGGCGGACCGCGTCTCCAGCAACTTTGTAAAAACTCTTATTATGATAAATTGACTTTGTCGGTGCGTTTCAGCTATCTGCCGTGATTAAAAGCAATTCATCAAAACTATTTCGGTGTTGTTTGTACGAAAATGAAGATTGTTTACAACAATTACCATTCGTAAGCTGGGTTGTCGAAGGGCCTTCTTGCACGTGCCATATAGGACTTAGTATTCAAAATTCAGACCGGGGGGTCCCCTTGTCCATCCTCTCCGAAGGTGTGGTGGGGCTTTACTCCCCCCTGGGAGGCCCTGGGTAACTTAGGGTTTAGGTGTGGGATTGGTTGGGTGGGTGGGGTTGGAAATGTTGGTGAAGAAGTTGCTTGTAAGAGGTGAAGGATTTGATATGGTAAATGCGAAGCAGGTGGTGTAGCCATTGGACAGAGTGTATGTGTAGGCGGGAAATGATCCGGGTAGTGTCACGGGTTGGGGTTTGGGAGGGTTTGTCTGGTGGGTCAGTTCTAGGGTTGATTAGGGTAATGATGCTGGTGTGTGTGAGAGGGTGTGGGGTGTGCCTGTGCGACTCATGACCAAGGGTAAGATGTCCACGTGTGTGCCAGGCCAGTATGAGCGGAGTGCGTTGGCAAGGGGGGCATATTTTTCTCTTATGAGGTGGTGGGTGTCTTTAAGGTTATCATATGAACAGTATTTCCCTTCCCCTATGTGACTTGTACGAATAATATCGGCGTCGCGAGGACGTATGGCCAACACGGCGGGTTTCAAGAAGTCTAATCAAGTCAAGTTTGTGTGTTGGGGGTTTGAGTTGAGAGGGGGAAATGTCCTCTGGCAAGACTGCGGGGCAGCGGGTTAGGGAGGTGTGGTCTAGGCCTTTGTTTACGTCCACCCTACGAGTGGTCGCTTGATTGTGCTTGGCGGGGGTTGTGTCAAGTTGACGGAGTGGTTCGCTGAACGTGTCGGCTGTGAATGTTTTAACAAGTTTATTACCGAAGTCGGCGGTGATGGTTTCCCATCGCCACCCGTTTGAATGTTCTACTAGTAGTGTGAGGAGGACTTGGAGTGCGCTATTGTGGCGGTCCTGCCGAAGGCCTAACATTGAGGGGCGGTTACCCACCATTTGCGGACATCGCTAATGAATTGTCCGCACAGCTTGGTTTTGTTCCAAGTGTCGTGAATCAGAACTAAGCGGCAAGAAGGCCAAAATGCCACATCCATCTTTTTCCGACCCGTCGGGTAAGAATGAGGCCCAGTTTACCGAGGGTCCCGGGTTCGAGACCCGGAGGGGCAAGTTTCCGGTACTTAGGCTAACCACGGTCTAAGATGAGCCCCAATTTCCAAGCATGCGAGAAGGTGAGATTGTAACATTTCACAACAAACAACAAATAATTGATGAAATATAAAGCAATGATAGTAGTTTGGTCGTCGATCTCTCACTCTCTCCTCTGTGTCACACAAACACACACACACTCTCTCTCTCTCTCCCTCCCTCCCTCTGCATCTCTCTCTCTCTCTCTCTCTCTCTCTCTCTCTCTCTCTCTCTCTCTCTCTCTCTCTCTCTCTCTCACACACACACACACACACACACACACACACACACACACACACACACACACACACACACACACACGCTTTCACAAACTCACACACACTCGCGCAAATTCACACAGGCACAGCTACAGCCACACCCACTTTCTATACACACACACACAGACACACACGCACACACACACGCACACACACACACACACACACACACACACACACACACACACACCGCCAAGAAACGAGTCGGTTCTATCGCATACGAATGAAACGATGGGATAAGAGACTAATCCCCGCTACCACGGATCCACATAAGTCAGTGGATGACAATATAGATCGGTTCTCGTTGATATGCATACATTGATATGAGCGAAGTTTCGATCACAGTTGTCATTTATATCATATATTATAGCGACGCAAGTAAAAAGCAACCACCCTCGTCGCCGCTTGAGCTTACGCAAGTCGTGAGAAAGACACGCGGGGTTTATAGTTGATGGTCAGATAGAACGGTGCGTCCCAAGGCGAAAAACAAAATGGGTCGTGTTACATCGCAGCACCTCGCACAAGCGCGAGTGAATCAGGGCGTCGTAGAGTTTGTGAGATTGTGAGTGAGAGAGGGACGTGTCACTGATCACATGTCTTCGTCGTCGTCGCTGCTGATGACGACCCTCTTCTTGCGCGCCTTCCCTGCCTCTTCCTCCTCGCTCTCCTCCCCACCCTCCTCCTCCTCGCTCTCCTCCTCGCTGCTGTACCGCGCGCTGGCGCGCTTCCGCTTGGCGTCCCGCCCACCTCCCGTGTCCCTCTTCGCGTTGAGGATGCGGCGCTCCGCCTCCGCCTCCGCCGCCTGCAAAAATGGGAAAGCAATGGCGTTGCGATATTTGATAAGTTACTTGAGAGCGCTGGCGTTTCATTCATCACTCTGTATAGATTGTAATGAATTCATGCCCAATGCACTCCTAATACTTCCTCAAATCAATACAGCAAAAAGAATTCATAAAAGCAGTCGGAATGTATAATAAGCAAAGATAACCGCAAATGAAAGCGATGAATAAATCAGCGAGTTCTTCTTGTTTGAGAGATTAGCTTTTTCATGCAACACTCAGCGTATCAACAACTCGTAGCTGTCTGTGAAATTAATGCCTCCTCAAATCAGTAAAACAACCAAAAGCCATCATTCGCGGACGGTGAAAAGGATCAATTAGTGGCCCTGCACTAATTGATCAAACTAAAAAAGCTTAAAACATTACGCAAAAGGAAGAAAAAGCCAGAGAGAGATTGAAAAGAGGGGAAAAGAGACAACGGGGATACGAAAACCTGACAAACGACAACGGTGCAGAGGAAGTGCGGCACTCTGCACGATCCCAGAAAAGAAAAAGCGATGCGGAAAGGAGGAGAACTCCACGCGATGGCGGCATCAGACTACGGGCGCGTTAGGCGCTTCGACTATATCATCGCCTCACGACCGAAAATATGCAAACCGATGAATATAATGTCAATATTCGGACCAGATTCTCGACAATAAACAATCACACGAGAATTCTCTTAGTTAGTATCGCTGTAAATCTGTCTCATTCTGGGTGCTTTCAGCATTGTGGTCCTTAAAAGGGTACAGGTGTATTACCTCGTCGCGCCAGTCGCGGCGCCCGAGCCCCGACAGCGCGCGCTCCGTTGCGGTGCGCCCGTCGTCCTCGTCGTCAAAGTCGGCATCCTCCTCGTCGCCATCGGCTTCCAGGTAGTCCGCCGACAGTCGTCCTCCGCCGGCAGGCAACCCGCTGCCCCGGAAGCCGCTCGAGCTGCCGCCGTAGCGCCGCATGCTCCTACAGTATACATACTCAGAATACAGTGACATTCAACGCAGCGACGACGCCTTTCGCGCTCTAAAATCAGCCATACCAACTTACGACAGACATAACGACGCACGCTTTAAAACCCGACTTCGAGAAACACCTTCATGAAACCCTAAAACCCGTCACATTTTCCGAGATTATTGCAGCAGCGCCGTTTTCAGCCAATCGACTACGTCCCTGCGCCGAATCACTTTCCACCGGCCTCCCCATACAAGTCGCACGCACTGGGAAACTTCCCCACACCCACGTTTACTCGAGGAGCATATACAGCGATATCACGACAGCCATAAACGTGAAGACCAGAAAATCCGACATAGTTCGAAAGAAAAAAACGAAACGAATATGTAATTAAACAAAAAGTATCAAAATGATCTTTGCGAGTATCGTTTGATTACAAGCGGGGGCGAGGTGTGGGGCGCACTTGTCCCTTTTGTTCTTGAGCACCTCCCGCCCCTTGATCCGCATCTCGATGCTCTTCCCCCGCTCCTCCAGCGCCTTCTCCGGGTTCTCCACCGTCGCAAACTGACGCACCGTGCGGTCGCTCTTGGCGTGCCGCTGCGCCACGGCGGCCTTGAGCGACAGATGGCTGCGAGAGGAGAGCGAGGTCGGCTGGAACATCATCCGCGTCCCGAGCCGCGCCTGCCCCTGAATGATCTGGTTCTGCAGCAGCGGCAGTGGCAGTGGCAACACGGCCCATGTCAGCCCAGTCCATTTCGAACAGTATACATACAGAAAACATGCGTAGAGCTACAAAAGTAATATATTTTTGGGTATTACTTCATTGCTCGGGTATAATTATGCTCTTCAAAAGGTATAATACGCTTGCAATACGTTCTTCATTGTGTATAATACTTAATAATAAGCTGAATGGTGCTCTCTTCAGACGCGAGCTCCTCTATAAATGGGCAGTGAGCCATATCAAAATTCATCGAGGAAGGGAAGGATATGCAACACCGAGTGTGTGATCCCTTCATAACAACAGCTGTCTGTGTTGGGGCAATGAGCGTGGCGATTGCAAATAATGTCGTTTAGTGCATTTCAAAGAGTGTTGTGTTCCGAAAAAGACGGTAATGTCGATGAATGGGAGGAGGGTGTGCTTTGGGGCGGGGCGGTTGCAACACGCATGCGTTCAGTGCGTGGGCATCGTTCCACCAAAACCTGCGAAACGGACAAACGCTAACACAAACGCGACACATGCATGTCTTCCGTGCAAACATGAAGGGCTGTGTGAGAGAACAGCACAACGTTTCACTTCCGTAGGATTATGGAAGTGATATTGGGCAACAGAAAGTGCGACCGCATCATCAAACGGATGACCAACAAGCAGAACATAGGGATGTTCCAGG
>JAPMLY010000571.1:97500-102500 GCA_026401115.1 Tetraselmis chui
GCTTTCGTGGTCCATGTGGTTAGAAAGGAGAGTGGTGAATTCGTCGGCGACGGTGTCGGGGTCGTTGATAGATGCGGTGTTTGGCGACGTGCTGAGGATTGCGGCGAGTAGTGAGGCGGTCCACGTGATGATTTCGGGTATGTATGATTGGTATTCCTGAATTTGTTTTGGTGTGAGAGGAAGTTCGAAAATGTACTTGCGTGTAAGCGTGTGGAGGTGTGATTGGGCGAGGGGGTATTAGGCGTGGGTAGTCGGGTGATGGGGGAGGAAGGAGCGGAGATGACGAGGTGGACGGCTGAGTGGTCAGTGAAGTGGGGTAGGGTGGGGAAGGTCTAGACAACTAACGGGGAGAGGGTCAAGGGCGAGGAGGAGGTGGTGACCCACTAGTCGAGGCAGCCTCTGCTGCGGGGAAAGGTAGGGGTAGGGGGTGGAGGGGGCGAAGGTGTGATTGGAGGAGTGGGGTGATGGCGGGGTATCATTCACCTTGTTGTGTGGTGGTTTAGAAGTCTCCTTCGAACATGATGCGGCGTGTTGGGTGGTCGTTGGCAAGTCTAAGGCCCAAGGCAGCCACCATTGTCGGGAAGGCCATGTACAAATGGGTTTTCAAAGTACTATGTGTACGCAGGCAGTGCCAACATATCCCGCTCGGCTAGTCCGATATTATTTTTCCAGCTCTAGATATCCCTTGAACACTTTCTTGTTTAAGAAGGGGGGTTGTATCTAAGGAGGATTTTTGGCAGCGAGGAGGGTACGGGCAAATATGGGATGGCGGCGGGCGTTGGAGCTCGCGCCGTATAGCCGGGAAGCAACACGAGGACAAGGCCAGTGCTCGCCGTCGACAAACCGTTTGCGAATCGAGCCTTCTTTGGGGGCGTGGCGAGTCGTTACACATGCCGCAGGAGGATCGCAGCCGGAGGAGCGACACGGTATAGCGGCGTAGGTCTATACTCTACAGGTTCGACCGCCGCCGGAAAAAGCCGGTACGGAGGGTTTTCGGCTATAAATAGTTCCGTACCCGGCACTTTTTGGGGAGCGGCGCCTCGATCCACGAGTTCGAACAACCCTCCCCCCCCCCCCCCCCCCCCCCCCAGCCGGTACCAAGTTATCGATAGGCTGCCTCATGCAGTGTGCTTAGGGTTATCGCAACGGCACACTACTAATAAGGTGGGCCCTTGCCATCGTAAACCGATGAGGGAGGGTAAGGACGGCTTCATCGCGGTCATACAAGTTTTGGAAAATTGACGGTGAAGGCCCGGGGACATGAGAAAAATATGGCGCGGCGGCAAGAGCCCCAGCCGGACACCGTCTAAGGCTATTGACTTACATTTTCTTCCCAGCCCCCGAAGGAGGAGGGAAGACTATGCCATGAGGCGAATTGCGACGGGCGGAGAAACGATTATCTCGGGCGAAGGTGAGCGTGGATCTAGACGGGGCCATCGACAACCTATGCGAGGGTTTTTCCGCCTTCCTTTCCCCTAATCTCCGGTCCAACCGGAGTCGCATATGAGTAGAGGTCACTTAGGCCATCCCGACAAGCGCACGCTGACAAGCTTGGTTGATCAACGCCCTCGCAGCGGTTGTAGGAAGTCGCGCACCGTGGAAACTAGCGACACATTATCTTTCACATTAGCATGCATACAATAAATCGTTACTTATTGCGTACTATTAGAATTTGACGGTGTTGTAGTGCCATTAGCTAGGATAGTGTAAATTATGGGAGATATTGGAACAAGTGGTTCACGGCGTAGTAAGCCCTAATCTTAATAGACCTAGATGGTAGGCCTCCGCATCAATCTCAGAAATCAAAGATCAAGGATGAACTGCAATGCATCAAACTTTGATGCATAATCCGTTTTATTATTATCCTAATTCGTGGACGCGTCGATTAGATAGGACACTAATTCGTGGACGCGTCGATTGAATAAATAACTAATTCGTGGATGCATTGATTAGTAAATGGGGCCCTAAATCGTGGATGCATTGTTGATCATATATAGAACACTAATTCATGGACGCATCGATTAAGTAGGGCACTAATTCATGGATGCATTGATGCGGGTAATGCGGGGCGAATGCATTGATGCATCAACATTGGTCTCCTCGCGCATGCAATTTGTATAAAATGATGAGCCGGATTATCACCGAATGGTAGACGTGTCTATAGTTTCGCAAATCTTTCTTGCTATCAACTTTTAGAGTAATCTTATTTGAAAAACTTGGGAGGGGATGCATCGATGCGACCGACGTCCCGGAATTGTACAGGTAATACGTTGTACATCGATCAAATACATCACTTTTTCATGGATGCATCGATTAATGAGGACACTTATTCGTGGACGGATTGATTAAATCGGGCAATGATTCGTGGACGCATTGATTAAATAAGGCACTAATTCATGGATGCATCGATTAAATAAGGCGCTAATTCATGGACGTATTGATGCGGATGATGCGGCAAATGCATAATGATCCCATAAATACATCGATGTTTGATGCGGAGGCTTACTAGATGGTTGACTGAGGGACCGCCAAGAAACAACAACCGTTAATTTAACTCAGTATTGTTGTAAACAATTTCAATTTCAATTGTATGGGAAAAACATACCGGAGCGTCGTGTAGTGTCTTAGGCTAGCATTACGTATTTTAAGTACTGGGAGGTGCTAGTAGTACACTAACGTATAGCAGTGGCGACGAAACCAAAGCAAGGTACGTCCTTCCTACGGAAAAAGCACGGATCAAATTAGTAACGAGTACATGCACGATGTCTTCTAATGTACTATTCCATGACAGCTCTCGTCTCACGTACGTGGCAATGGGACGGTGCGATGACCATTACTAGTCAACGCGTTTCAGAACTAGCCATGTCGAGGCACACTACGCGCTCCGCGTCCGCGGGGGGCGGGGGCCGCGGGGGCGGACAACAACGTAGAGGTCTCGAGACTCCGGTGTGAATTGGCGGCACAATTAACACATATGCGCTCTGCGTTACCTTGCGCTTCGCGTTCTAAGTGATATAAGGCCAATAACAAGTAGCACCGCAAACGCCGACGTGCTCACGAGGGACTCGTATATCACTGCCTTTCATACAAAGAATAACCACTCTGACTTGCAAGACCCTTCGGCAGAGTATTCAAGTGGGTACCACTAGGCAATTATAACGAAACTGAACTTTCGAAAACAATATTTTGCTCACGAAGTATACAACACGGTAAACGAGTTTGTAAGCGGGTTGCCCGTCTATTGAAACTCCCGATTTTTTCTCAGTTCGTGGAGATTTACCAACTTATACTCACATCGTTTATTCAAAATCTGAGCCAATCATATCCAAAAGTGAATTGCCATTTCCGGTTATGCATACTTGACGCCAGCATTAAAACGCGATGCACACTTGATGCCGATTTTGCAGAATGAAAATGGTGTTGTTTTACTTCTTCTAGTAGCCGCATTTTGCATGCAAGATAAACGTTGTAGTGCGTAAGATCCCCAGATTTGCGACTTTTATCATTATTCTGTGAAGATAGACGCGATTTTCCCAAAAGCAAGACCAACTTTATTTAATCTATAAATTAATCCTTCCTCAAGAAAAAGCAGTGGAAACCACCAAGAGAACGATAATGGAAGTTAAACCCCGGGGGACAGGAAGGAATGCTACACCATCAGCACTGCCCTCCTTCAAAGTGTCACGAAGATAGGAACCCACCACAAATTTATCCGATGAAAAAGGCAAGTCACGTCAATATAATCACCCATCGATTTGAGAAATGAACACATGGCCGAAGCCCCTTCGTCAATAATAACACGTCATCGCTTCCGGGTGCGTAGTGTCAACTTACATATTGCTGTACCATGTTATTGCTTTGGATAGATTAGAAAAGAGGTGTAAACACACACACACACACACACACACACACACACACACACACACACACACACACACACACACACACACACAACAGTACCAGCATGCTTAACATTTTTTTTGAAATGTTGATGCGCTCCGTGAAGGCTTTCCGTATCAGTATGCGTGATTCACTCAACTGACCGTAAATGCACATATACCGTAAGCCTTATGAAGCCCTTTTGCGACGCGAATGTGAGAAAACACCCATTCGCGCATGTGGTAGAGATGAACGATGTGGAGGACTGACGAGCATGTCAAAATTGTGCTTACTTACAAGGAAAATGCGTATTCATTTCCATAAAAATGAGAAACCCGGAAAACGCGTGCATCACTTTCAAGTGACTCGGGGATGGAAGCTCCGAAGGCACATCACTTCATAAGACGCCAACTCGTGCGATGAATGAAGCGCTGCCGTCTACGAAGCTAACACTACCTACCACTGTCTGCATGTCACGACAGCATTATTTCGAAATCGTGCGTTTATTATGATTACAGTAAAAAACAATTTCGCTGCAAAACTCAAACAAATTTGCAGCCACAATTGTTGAATGGGGTCCATTTGTGGAGCGACCCGCGACACAGGCGCGGCACATGTCAGGCGCAGCGTTCTTATGAGCATTCGCAGCCCCGTCACCCCTGATTGAGGTCCCATTCCAGGTCCCACACTTCGCGAAACTCTCGCCCCCAGTTGGGCACGCCCGCATGCACGCCGTTCTTACCCTTCGGCCCCTTCGTATAAGCCCACGTCGGATACTTATTGTCCCAGCCCTGCACGACACATATCCACCGCCAGGAAACAAGCCATTGACCATGGGGACGAATTCAAAAGAAAAACTCATTTCTTTCTTTCAGTGCAATATACTATTTTTTTTTTACATGCATAGACATCAATAATAAAGATAACATGCATAATACAATTGCAGAGGATCATTAGTAATGGGATGGGGAGGGGAAGAAGAAGAAGAGAAAGGTTTGTGACCTCGTAGTCCTCTGGGTACTTCATCTGATTGAAGTATACGGTTTTGTCCTGAACATCCGTCATGTAGCCCCTGCACCGCAAGGAGTCAAGAGGTCATGGAGACGTGTCGGGATTCTCAC